>JAQQZY010138181.1:0-18661 GCA_030068375.1 Ostorhinchus rueppellii
ACACACACACACACACACACACACACACACACACACACACACACACACACACACACACACACACACACACTGTCTATTACTGTGATTTAATATTATCACAGAGTGTGAGTAGGAAACATGCAACAACTACAAAGCAAAGCCCGGGGTGGGGTGGGGGGTTGGTGTTGGATTAGTTTGTCTGTAAACCTTACTAAATCACGAAACAACAGACAAAAAGTTGAAGCCATCTCAGTTCACTTGCTCAAGGAGAAAGGAAAAACCCAACACAACCTTCAGTGTTCTCTGTCTTTTCCTTTCTGGCTCACAGTTTGTAGGAGTCTTCCTTTTATGCTCATTTCAGGATCACAGAGTCATAAGAACTGGTTGCAACTGGCTGTTTGTGAGAAATCAAGCTACTCTTCATAATTCTAGCCTTGACATTCCTCTCTGGGCACTGAAAGTTCAGTTTAATACAAAACAAAGTCTACACAGAAAGGTGCCAAATCATCGTGAGAGAGAAAAATATCCTCCACACAATAATCATTATCAATAAGTATAATAGTCATTTATACTAATCATTTATACAATATGATATTAAGAGAATAAACCCATCAGGTGGTGTCTAATATATAACAGACATTGAAAACATTCTGCCCAAATTCTAACGTAAATGCAAATCAATATTTGAGTTAAACAGTGCTGTAGTTTTAAGAACACTTCAGAAATCACTATTTGGTATCACACCCCTCATCTTCAATCACTGCAAATTACACCACATCACATTCAATCACTCGTTCATGAATCTTGGCATGGTCTTCAGGAGACTTTCCTATTGTAGTTTTATGCTTTATGACGCTTCTGGATAAAAACTTTAAGTAGGTCATCTTTGTTTTATGGCTTGTGACCATCTATCTTGCACTTGATCACATTCCAGAGGTTTTCAACAGGGTTCAGGTCTGAAAATATAGAGTGGTCACTTAATTTTGTCCAGAGCTGTATGGTATTATATCACATCCACCATCGACTATCCAATCCAGTTTATGACTTAAAATGTACTGTGGGTAATGCACAAGCTGCATTTCACAAGCACTGGAAGCATTACCACATCCACCCATCATCTGCTGGGCATGACATTTGAATACCAGTCATTTTTTATTCGAAATAGCACACAGTTAATATACTTGCATAGTATGGAAAGGACTTAAGCACACGGCACTTCCTTCACAGCCTGTTTTTATCATTTCAAATACACTACACTTTGTCTTTTATAAAGCTAATTTTATAGCATATTTTGTATGACTGTAAAAATAAAAGTTTACTGTTATTGTTTGTCTGCTGGTTATGGGTAAGGAGATAGATATGCCTCATCCTCTCTGGTTCACTACAATCACCCGAGTGCGAATGGTGTTGAAAACTGTGTCATTCTCCAATGTCAGGAAGGGCAGTGACATTGATTGAGGATGTTACAGTGCAAACTTACATTACATTACCCATCTCATATATGAAATACAACTATTGACAAACATATTACATGAAAAACTGTGTCTGTCAGTGTTGTGAAGAGTGAGAAATGAGATGGACATGCTTTTCACACTGAGGAAAGATAGGTGATCACATTCATGTCAATGGGGTAACTTCACCGTCCTTCATTCCTGGAATTGAGGGCAGGTTGTAGTGATAGGTTTTTGTATTCAGTACCTTCCTCTGTTTGTTTTGTCATAATTCATGCTTTGGAACAGATTACACTGCACCTGTGAAATAATCATGAAAGCCATGCACCAGAAAGCAAGGCCGACAGGAGCATACCGATGATAGAGGGAAGGTATGAACCTGCAAAGAGAGGATGGAAATAAAAGAGGATGAAAAATAGAAAGGATATAAAATGATATATAATAGTCTTTATAACAGCTGGCATGGCAGGAACTGTGCTGTTAACATTTTATCTGTGGCAAAAGCCCACTGGTGTAATGGTGTTTGCATTTAGAGACTTCTGCAGGAAGCAGAATGAATGTGAGCTGGGGGAGGGACAATCCATCAATTTATCTTACTTATTTGCACGACAGAGCTCATTTCATGTGTCTGTAAATCACCAAAACAAGAGGAGAGAGCCAGTTGAAAATGCCAAGCAACACACAAAAAAGGCACTACATGGGTGGGCATCACTAGGATTATATTTCTTGAATATTTCCAGTATATAAAGAAAGAGAAAAGCCTGATGCAGTAAAATGCTCACCAAGCCCAACAGACAGAGCAAAACCACTGTTACCATAACATTTATGTCTAATAGGAACATCAAGTAAGAAATACACTGCATACAATTTTAACAGTATAAAATCCTGTTTATGTTGGCTGCTCTTTACTCCTATTTGTGTTTGTTATGGAAATGACAGACCAATGAAATGCCTATAAAATTTAATTTTTGTCTCTGTATATTAACGGAACTACTTAACATAATGACTGACCCACACTGTAAAACATAAACTTTACTTCTAACATGTTTCCATATTTATTTATTTATTTGACTTAAGGAGGAAAAAAACAAAAAAAAAACAAGGTCATACCATGACTTTATATGTCATCGACAATGCAAGATTAATTGGTCCATGTTGCGTCACACTCAGTCAAATGTGTTTCTGGCATTTATTCCTTCTGGCAGCGTTACTTGTTCTTCTTACTGACCTTTTCTCATTTGCAACTTTAGCCTTGGAGTGGGTTCCCCTTTCCTGCTCGCCACCATTTCAGCAGGTTCATTATCATGTCTGGTTAAAATGAGCACCAGAAAAGCAACTCTACTTGATGACAGGCCAGGACCAAACTTTAAAATGCCTCTCTTATTAGTGTTGCAAAGAACAAAAGCCAGGGGGAAAAAATGTAATCAATAAAAGGGTGATATGACAGTCTAAAGCACTGTGGAAACCTGCCTAAGCACACTACTGGAACCTAACTAGATCCTCACAGGTGAATTTTGGACTCTAAATATCACCGAGCATCTCTCCCACTGTATTGTAGACTACATCCATTTCTGCTGTGACTGCGTCGTACCTTCATAAACTCAAAGGAGCAAACACAGATCCACATAGAGATAATGTTTTTGGTAATCTGAAGCAATCGCTTTTGTAAAATGAGTTTCAAAGAGTCTTTGATGGTGCTATCTATTTCAGCAGGTCAGTAATTTATCTATGTGAATACTGAATGATGCAGAAAAGATGAGGCAGACTGTGTAAGTCAGTGTGTATAATCAACTTCCGGACTAACACATCTGGTTGGCTCTTTCATTAGTATACAAACTGATGTCATTTGGTCAAACGTTTACAGCATTTTGAGGGGAAAAAAAGCCAATGATAAAAAATAATTGCTTTAAGAAAAGATAATGCATTAGTCGTTTATTGGTTCTGTTCTGGCTTTTACTGTGTAGATAATCACTGCCCTGCTCAGTTTTATTTCACACTGTAAAACCAAACAACACATCAGCTGAAAATGCCAATACTGAACAATTACATAATGTAAAAGCCTCTTCTGAACTGCTTTAAGTCAACCCCCTTTGATATAGTAGGAGGTTACTACACTGCCATGCTTATCTATAGGAATATATGAGCATACATGCACAATGTACTGCACTGTGTATTTCTATTTAGGCTCGTATGTGCATTTTGGATACGGAAAATATGATTAGACTTGCTGTGTCTAGGTCTGGCAGAGATTCTGTTTTAGCTTGCCTCTAGGCTTCTACCATATAACCGCTGATTGTCTGCCTACAACTCTGTGTCTGCAGTGTACAACAGTTGAATGTGATGCCATGAATGACTTTCTGCGTGGTTCAAGCTTGGAGAGTACAGAAGGTTATTATATAAGTTTGCAGCTTTACCAGAATTCTGAGAGTTGGATTATTGCAAAAAAAAAAAAAAACAACAAAAAAAAAAACCCAAAGTTGCGTACAGCTATGACCCCAAACAGAAGAGGTCTCTGATTCTTTTATTTTAAATATAACAGGTTGATACAGCTACAGAAAGGTTCATACAGCTACAGAAAATGAGCTGACCCAATATGAACTGTTTCTTGTAAAACTGGTGGTAATATTGTAGGGAAAAAACTACATATCATGAAAGATTTATTCAAAGAAAATATATTGGTTTGAAAAGTCTGGAGATTTCTTTTTGAGTATATGTGCATCATTTATAATTCAATGTGTTGCTGTGTGGTCGGTAGATATTTGCATATGGAAATGGCTTATCCTTGACAATAAATACAGAAACCACACAGTTAACAGACCAACAACATTTGACACATAGATAAGTTGGTGTTTGCCCCAACCACAATGCTCAGGGTTAAGGTCATATTTACCACCCGATTCTTTAGTCATGAACATCTACCTTCAGTTCAAGGAACATTCAGCTATTATATCTCCAAACAAAAGCAATGAGCATGCTCAATATTGTCAAAAACTCACAAGGTAGAATAGTCCTGTCATGGTGATTTGCATAATGACAAACATTCCACCTAATGGTTTCACAATTATCTTCAAGGGTCATAGATGGCAGAGAAGAGCAAGAACACATTAAAGTGAATTATATTAAAATGGTTTGTAGCTTGCAGTTAACTGTAGCAGAGAGAGTAGCTTCAAACAAATTCATTATTTGGTTGAAAATGGCAATGCAGGGAGGCACAGTAGGGGATAGGAATCATTGGAAAGCAAATACAAGTGCTGGAAGGGCATTAGAGAATAGGCAGAATAATTAGATGGTGCTAAGAATATAGTTCACAACATGCACCAATATGTGGTTGGTGGGTGTTTGTTTCCATGTGCATATGTTTGCAGACTTAAGCGAAGCAAACAAAATGGAACATCATTTATTAAACTACTAAACATACATGAGGATTATACAGTTTGTATACAGAGATACTAAGGACAACTGTACCTTATAATAAACAAACAGCATGTGTGTGTAATGTCAGACTTGCATCAAAACCAAGAAATGCCAAATGAGAAGGAAACTGAGGAGGTGAAATTTAGAAATTTCAACTTAAAATACGTCCACAATCCAGCACTGCAAACAGCTGATGCCGCCGGTTCAAGCATCAAGTCACTATTTCCTGAAATAAAATCCATCATCAAAAATTTTAGTGCCACCTTACGTCGCGCCTTGACACACTTTGAGAAGAATTTAAATAGTTGTCTTGTATGACAAGAACTATAAGAATGTGAAGGGCAGGAATCCATTTGAGGTGAAATACGTTGAAGCACATACAAGAGGGAAACAATGGCATTGAAGGAGAAAAAAGGATAAGACATGTGCCAAAGGATAGACAAGGCTCAAGACTAAAGCCAAGAAAAGATGGCTCAAGTGCCATCAGTGCAAACTACTGTGCATCAGGTGAAAATGTACAGCTTTAAAAGTCTGCAGATGGTGTTCTACACAGGCCTTAGTGGCACCAGAGACTTAGCAGCCTCTACTGGGCTTACATCAGAGATTTATAGTGTTGAGGTGCTGTCATGAAAAAAGGCTAGACTCTGCTAGTTTTAGCCCATGGGGATGTGGTATGTACAGTGGCAATTCCCTTTATCCCCTCACAGCCACGTAGAAGTAATTTCACGTGTCCCAGTTAACTTCAGACATGTTTCTCAAGGGGAAGCACTCAGACAGGAAGAGATTTAAGATATTTAACTCTCAATAACGACATTGGAAATTCATCCACTCGCTGTCTGGATCCAAAAGTCTGCACTGACGTCAGAAGAGGAAGCTGTGCAAGAAACAGTCCTATTGAGTGCAAAAAGCATGGGAAATTGAATAAAACTCAAAATGCATAAACATTGGTTGTATATACACCTATTACACTGCACAACATGATGCCTATAATGGTGTTTAAATACAATTCTGTTGTTTGATAATGACTTTGATATCCTGTGTGACTCTGTTTCTGTTTCCTTTTTGTTTATTGAGCCTGTTACACAAAAAAAAAACTACTTTGTTTTTAAAAAAAAATGCAATTCTTTTGTTCCCGTTTTGGTTTTATTGTCATTGTAATATGCCCTGAAATGATTTTTATTTCCATTTTATTCAGTGTTTTGCATTCTTTTATGGCAGACATTCCTTTGTACTGCCCCATTCCTAACAGTTAGTTTTCACAATTCTGAGTCATTATTAATAAGCAAAAAAAAAAAAAAAAAATCAGGTCAACCTGAGAGGGAGAGGCCAAAGGACCTCATGAATCCACACCGTCACATACTAAGTTCTGCCAGTAAGCCAGCTTGAATAAAGAAGGGTTAGAAGCCCCAGAGCTTAGGGTCCCATTTGTAGAAGCACTGATCTGGGCTTTTAGTTCAGACAGCTCAGCCTACATCCAGCCAGAGTGAAAGGGATAATCATGGTGCTTTGGATCTCCAGCACTCCCAAAACCCTTTGCATGAATCACTGTCTACCCAGGCAAGTCAAACCACTCCCAGACGTGTCGCTGGCCAGAGTTCACCTAATGATAGAAAAAATCTTGTAGATGAATGATGAAGTCATTAAATGAAGCCGTGGGGAAGGAGGAGATTGAGGTGGGCCCTGGTGAGTGTAACACAGGCCTTGTAATTTGTATACGTGCATATCAGTGACAAGGGAACAAGGCTAAGGTTGAAACCCATAAGCCTGTTTGACTGTGACAGGCCACTGAATACTTAATAGAGTTCCCAGGCAATGCTTTACTATGGCTACCTGAAAGTGCTTTATAGTAAGCAAAATGCAAATATGTGAACAACCTGCTGGAGGATATTTTTCAATGTATAGCTACAGTGGGAGTGGTAGTGACGGCCTCAGCTGAATTTTCCCCTTCAAACACAAAGTAAGACAAAGAGTTTGCCTTTAGTACAATCACTCATCGCTGACGGGACCAACTCGTGTATCATCAGAACTGACCTCTACTGGCTGTTTGGTACGTCTTCCCGGATGTTGAATTTCCGCCTTTGCTCCTCTCCGTTCCCTCTCTCTCCCTGTGCGCATGTTGTTTTGTCTCTCTTTTCCTCTGTGTGTATGAATGGTTGGCTAAGAGGTGAGCTGTCTGTGTATCTTGTCCTTTTTGTTCATGTCCCCATGACGGAGGTGTGTGGCTTAGATCCCATTCACTGGCAGTGCCTGGAGGCTGTCTATCATTTCCTGTATTATGCTCTGGATAATCAGTGATGTATATAATATATGAGTGTGTTTCTGAACACACACCTACTCCATGTCTGCCCATCCATTGCTGATTTTTCTCAGAGGTTTTATATGTAGGCATTTCCTTATACAAATCAAGGATGTAAGAATACAGAATGCTGCAAAGACTACCAATATTTAACACAACTCTTTCATTTTACATTATTTAAATTCAGAAAATAGGCAAGGTTCTTCCATTCCATAAATATTGCAGTGATTAATTTTACTTGCAATGATTAACTGTAACAAGTTCTTAACCTTAACTGATGCACTGAGTAGCTTCTCATTTCTTAAAGGGCTCAGAATTTTGCTAAACCAACTTTATTAGTCTTCAGTACGTTTATTTGTGTATTTGGACCCTAATAGTTCAAAAAGTTTGAGTTTGAACCCTCCAGGTGCTGCAAAGCTATCTTTATATTCATTTAGGCAAAAATAAAGTATATTTCTACAACCCGTTTTAATTCCTTCTTAATTTGTTACGTCTATAACTTGATACAACCTGACATTTGCACATGTAAGGTCTAGACTTCTGATTAACATTTCTCTGAGTACGACATAATTGTTGGCAGCAGAAGCGGTTGTAGTCCATATTGAAAGTATGTCCAAACTTTGAATCTAAAACATTCAGTTGCTGGTTGTATTAACAAACACAAGTGGCTGAACGGGACAGAGCAGCACAGGCAACAAACCTGGAGGGGGTGGGGCATGAAGTGGCTCAGGTGCATTTAAAGGGCCAGTGCTCTAAATGACCTTTCTGGTGTCATTACTCAGAAATAGGGTTGAAGATGGACCTGTGGAGTTTAATGAAGAATTCAGACCCAAGCAGAGCATTTACAGTTTATGCAGACCACAGGGAAATGCTTGAAAATACATAATTCCATTTAAAGAAAAGCTAAATATCACTCCTTTAAACAATCATCAGTTTGTTGAGAGCATAAATGGGACTGTGTTTCAGTGGAGAAGGTCATATGGTCTGATGAGCTCAGATTCAGTGATTAGGGTGATTAGAGAGCTGGATAAAGCAATTACCCATCATGCCGAGTGCCTACATTACAAGCCTGTGGGAGTAGTGTTGCTTCAGTTCTTCAGGTCTAGGTTCAGAAACATTTTATGTGCAAAAATTCAAGTCAATTGCCAACCTGAATATATCTAATGACCAGGTATTTCCATCAAGGACACATTATTGTGATTTATCAGGCTCACATTGTGAAAAAGTGTACTGCAGGGTATCGTATATAATTTTCACAGATTGGCCACCCCAGAGTCCACACCTGAATCCTCTTAAGAAACTCTGACATGTGCTGGAGACAACTTAATAAATCCATCTGAATCTCCAATCATTAACACAATATCTTGCTGAAAAACTAAAGCAACTCTTTTGATTTTATTTGATGTTTTTAAACTGGGTAGTGTATTTTCCTTCACACGTACTACACAGAACACAACAAGATTCTTAATTCCTGGATTTTTTCTAATTTATTATGGCTAAAAAAAAAAAAAAAAAAAAAAAAAAAAAAGAAGAGACAAAAAAGGCTTTTCATCCAGATCAGAAGTAAATGATAATAGACCAATGAGTCAGGAGTAACACTGTTTTATAATATCAGTGGAAACAACATTTATATGTGGTTGAATACAAATACAAGGTGAATTTATTTTTATGAATATGTAACCGTGTATGCAGGAAACATGGAAGAATGTGTAGAAGAGTAGGCTGACGATGAAGCAAATGCATCATCCAGGGCTTGGAAAAAGTCCTAATAATGAATAGCCTTCGTTGGAGAACTACAGAATTCTAGTGAGACATTCGCGTTAATGTTGGTCTTAGGATGTGTATAGCTATCATACCTAGCCTTGAGTTCATTTTAATATTTTCCCCTGTGAAAAAGACCATGTTGACTTCATAAGAGCAGTCACACAATATTTAACCTGTCCTAAGGGCCATTTGTGTCAGTTCTCATTTCATTCAAATTCATGATCTGTGGTTTTGAGCTGTACAGATAATATCAACTGAATATTGGAAAACTAATAGCTCAATATTGAGTAGAAAATTATTAAAAACTGATGTTCTTTCATCATCAAAAGACACAAAAGGAAACTACTTTTTACAGCTGGTTACATCAGGAATGTGATTTAAGCAAAAGGAAGTGGCCATTCAAATATTTGGCCTTGGCAAATACAGAAAGTCAGTTAACAGAAGCAAAATGCCTACAAGACCGCTGAGGTAGAGTAATTCTACAGTGTCTTTCATCCCTCTTCCTTGACTGCATTTTGAAATATCTTTGCTGTAGCATTGGACTGTGAGTGAAATACTATTCTCAGTCTTGTGCAGAGATGTGCTGTCAATGTCACCTCGCCCTGTGTGTTTATCAACACTTTATCACAGAATGCCTGTCATTTTTGTCCACCTACCTTTACACTCTAAACTTTACCGGCTTTAGCACTTAAAATACAAAAATCCCCCCAAAAAACAGCCATTGTCGAATCTAACTTTACAGTGGCTCTTTGTGTGTCTGAATGTACAAAATAAATAAATAAATAAATGTTTTTCTAGGCTGAAAACAGCTCAAGTATTTGCTTTAAAGTGCACATCTCCACATCAGTGCTGCAATGTGTCACGTGTGAAGGTTAACACTGGTGAGGTGAAATCTGATAAGCAGAAGTTTTAAAGGGAGAGAAAACAGAAAAAGTAAAAAGTAAAGCTTGATTTCATAAATAAGTTGATGGTTTTCAAGTGGAAAACATCCTTGGACTATCACATCCTCCCTCATTAACATAAAAAGCTGAGGTGGCAAAATGTAAACGCACTGAAAAGAGCAGAAAAATATGAACATGCTCAATATCCATTAGTCCAAATAGCCCCAGAGAATTGAAAAAGTGCTTATCCTTTAAATAAGCTGGAAGAACTCAAGTAACTGTGACAGGCAATTTACTGATCATAATAATGCCAGTGTGAAACATGACACTGTAACTGTAATAGCAATGTCATGTCTCCAACTGACAACTCTATTTATATCACAGGCTGAGTTTGGAAGATGACTAAACTGACCAGTGTTCTGTTTCTTTGAGAGCACAAAAATGTCAATAAGAAGGGTTTGGCTGGTGGAAACCATTGATTCAAAACAGCAAAAAGGAAATAAGAGAAAGACATAGAAAACAGAAAGGAAGACAGAGAGATGGACGGAAACGGTATCAATGATGGGAGATATTGATAATGTTATGTGGATCTGTCTGAATTTTTATTTAATACATAGCAATACACAGAATGTAATGATTCCTGCTTCCTACCCCCCCTCCAATTTCTTAGTCTACATCTACATCATGTCCATATAAGTTACAGAGGTCATGCCATGGTCATGACTTATAAATCTTTGAGAATATGATACTATGCTCTGACCATGATTAAATAATAATAAGGGTGTAAATGATACTTATGTTATAATGAGTGGCTTATTGATGTGTAAATGTAAAAAAAAAAAAAAAATATGAAGACTTATTGTAAACTAATTGGAACTTGTCACCCACAACTTTATAAATGGTGGCAAATGGAAAACAACAGTTTTAATTTTATTGTAAATTATGAGGTTGGAATGAAAAACAAATCCATTTCCCACTTTAATCAGCCGCTGCTTTCTCTGACCAAAAGTCAAACCGCAAAGATATTCCATTTCATATGATATAAAACAGAGTAAATGACAAAATATTGACATTACCTTAAAGAAGCTGGAAATGCAGGCAATCTTGATAAATGATACCAAGATTAAATAATGAAATCAAGTCATGTTTCTATTGCATTACTCCACAATCTTATCCTTGTAGCCCAGCTCACAGTAGGGTATCAATTAGCATCACAGTCCCCCAGTAGACTAGTATGGAAGCTGGTATGTGACATCCTTGCTGAATAGACTCTTAAAGGGCCCATATTTTGCTACACCATTTTTATTAGTCTTTGGTACATTGTGTGTGTGTGTGTGTGTATTTGGACCCTAATAGTTCATAAAGTTTGAATTTGAACCCTCCAGGTGCTGCAAAGCTATCTATATAGTCATTTTTGCAAAAATCAAGTGGAGTTCTACAACCTGTTTTAATTCTTGCTTAATTTGTTGTGTCTATAACAAGTTACATTATGACATTTGCACATATACACTGCAAAAAAGCAGTGTCTAAAAGCAAGATAAAAACACTAAATCTGAGGAAAAATGTGCTCAAAATAAGTGAAATATGTGTCCATGCGGCAAGATCATTTCACATTCAGATTGTTCAATCTAGAAATAAGCATGTCTACAGATATATGAACATTTAAAACAACAAATTAACTCTTAAAACAAGATAAATTACTTAACGCTTCTAAATGTTAGTTTTTATATCTTGGTAAGAGCCAAATAATTTGCAGTGTAAGGTCAAAACTTCTGATGAACATTTCTCCGAGTATGACATAACTGTCAGCAGCAGCAGTTGTAGTAAAAACTGAAAAAATGTCCAAACTTTGAGCCGATGACCTAAAATGTTCAATGGTTGGTTGTATTTAAGACAAGTGGCTGAATGGGACAGAAAGGGTGGTCAACATCCTGGAGGGGGTGGGGCCTGAAGTGGCTCATTTGCATTTAAAGGGCCAGTGCTCAAACCCACCTTTCTGGTGTCATTACTCAGAAATAGGGTTGAAGATGGACCTGTGGAGTTGAATTAATGAATTCAGACCCAAGCAGAGCATTTACAGTTTATGTAGATCACAGGGAAATGATTGAACATACATAATTCCATTAAAAAAGCAAGCTATCACTCATTTATTTAAGGTGTTTTTAATGTTGTCCTAATGTGTTGATGTTAATCTTGTGCCAATTTAGTGCCCACAAACAACATTAAATCAACAGTGACATGTATCATATGTAGACATCTCCTATTACTGTTTCTAATATTGCAGTACGTTTGCCGAATGTCAGAAGCCAGTCATTCTCATTTTAAAGATATAGGCCAACCACACACATCCAAAACAAACTCCCAACACAAACCACCACAGACACCCCTTGAGTTTACTTTGAAGCGCCCCTGATGAAGCTAGGACAAACTTTATGCGTGTGGTTGTGCTTCCTTGTATGCGTAATTCCAGTGCTGCTGTGACTCAGCATTTCTGTCAAACTCAGCTACTCTTTCATACAAGTCCTGAGACTGCAAAAAAGTCCCTCTTTAGAGCACAACAAAATTTGTACTGCTGTCTTTCACCTTGTGTGATTAATATATTTTAACCTATCTGCCCTTAAAGTCACTCACTCACCCTCTAATTAATGTAGGCGACACTTCAGCTGTGAATCACACCAGGAGGAAAACTGTTCAAGAGGTAGTGAAAATGAATGAATACTAAAAGGCTGCAATTTTAAAAACATATTTGTCTTCTTATCTTTGGACTGCTACCTAAGCTCACCATTTCAGAGTTTTGAAGTGTAAAACAGAAAAAAAAAAAGTGTTACACAGTCCCTTTCTCACATTTCTGAACCAAGTTGCAGGTTAGTGTTTGTGTACAAAACAAACATTTTTTCCAATTATCTCCGTTTAAGAAGACATCATACCTTGTGTGAAAATGATGTGAGTAAGCCAAGAAAAGTGATAACATTACACATGCTGCACTAACAGAGGCAAAAAAATGGAAAAATACCAGTGAATAACTGTTTGAGGTCTGCTAGATCTAATGCTGGGTTCTGCAGGACTGTAGGGGTATGTGAGAATCAATGACACATCCAGCAGTGGGCAAAAGAAAAACAACTGGTCCTTTGTCAAAATAAGCTTCCCTCCAGATCCACTATTCTATTATGTATACCAAAAACACAAATGAATCAATGCTTTGTATCCAGACTGAATCACTAACTGAATAAAATATAAATCTCATTATTCACACATCTGTATTATGGTAGTTTTCTTCCTCAAACAAAAATTCACGGTTGGTTATTTTGACAGACGATCCATACAATATCTCATCAAAATCTCCAAGTCTTAGATGAGCTGAAAATTTATAAGCTACTGGATCTTTCCAGATTGGAACTACATCTGCAAATGGATGTCTATCAGTTTGGGTTATATCTTCAGCATGTGCGTCCATGGGAGTGGATCTGTCCTTCACTGTGGTTCTCCCTGAGGTTTCTCTTTTCCCAGTAGGTTTTTGGAGTTATTTCTTGCCAAGGAGGGTCTAAGGACGTGGGGTGGCCTGGACATTAACCCATTTGCTTTGACTGTTGTTGATTTTCATAATCAGCCAAATCGGTAAAGCCCTGTGAGGCAACCTTGGTGTGATATAGCTTCCCTACAAATAAAATTTAACTGAATACATACAGTACCTTTATTTATAGCTGTTCACTTAGCTCTGATTTCAGACAGAAAAAAGCCCCAGTAATGTTGTCAGTAGCTGCACTAAAAGATCCGTTTGGCTGAGCAAGGCCAGAACAGTTACAGTTCACTCTGAATCATGTATAAACAAACAGTTAATTTAGCAAACAATAATAAAACATGATAACTTTACACTTTCATAAGCTTCATAATCAAACTCACCCATGTAGAAGAAATGCAGTGTTATCATCAAACTCCTTTCTGTTCATTTAGAGCTGTGTCCAGTAATGGAAACAAGAATGGTGCTTCGAGCTTCCATCATTTTGTCTGTTTCTAAAAGTTGTTTCTTTGTAGTTCTCATCACTTTCTGAAATTTGGGTCAAAGGCCCCGTGGTGTTAGTTTTCCTCACCGTAGGAGACCGCCAGAGTTACTGACTACTCCCCCAGGCAGTCTTATAATTCCATCAGACTATTGACATGAACACATTCAGATTTGATCTCACCAGCATCTTAGCCATGGCTTCTTAACTCTTTAGGCTCACCACTGATAATTTAAAGCATTTTTTTTTTGTATTTGAAAGCATAAATACTACCTATAGCCCCTTTATGGATGTTATAGTCATAGTCCACTTGAATGCAAACATGGTTTTCTGGAGTTTAAGTTGACAACAACAGCTTATGATTATATATTCAGTCCCAAATTATAGTAATACACATAAACTGTGCAAAATAGCAACATTTTACCCCTGCTGTGAAACACTGTTTTTAACGAGAGGGTTTTTTGTGTATGAAGAGCTCTCTATAGTACCATTGTGTTGCCGATTACCCCGAAGGCATGGCAAAGCTACCTTGCCAGTCTGCATGCATCATTATTTTGATGTGCAACTGTGATTTTTACTGCTGAATAATAAATACTGTAACACAATGATTACAATAACTGCACAAAACATGAAGACATTCAAATGATAAGCCTCAAGGCATACATTTTTAAGTAGGGAATAAACACAGTCACACACTGAAAGCAGATCCCTGACATACAACACCTATACACACAAACTCCAGAAACACACAGCCTGAAACACTGTGTCTCCTTGTAGTTTAATGATGAACTGGAAATAACATCAAAGGATTTGGTCAATAACAGTGTCTAGTCTTGTGTGAAAAAAGACCAACCATCAACTAGTATCTGTTAATTGCCATGAAGGATAAATAGTGGGAGAAATATATGTATAAGGCAAAGACAAAAAAAACAAAACAGAGATGGCGATACAGTCTGACAAAAATAGAAGCCATGAATAAATAAATAAAACATAACATGACATCTCTGTCACTGTTCCGATCTATCAAGTTGCTGCAAATAGCACAATAAAATCAAATTTGGCTGTGTTTATGAACCTGGCAGAGGAAACATAATCATGGTTCAAAGATGGAACAGAGCTTCGGTGTAAGATGTAAACTTAAATAGAAAGGTGTGCTCTCTAGTGTTGGACACTTTTAGAGGCAAAATATTGAGTCAGGTACCCTGTGTCTGCAGCTCAGAAGACGGACAAATGGATTTGAGCACTAAATGGACTTGACACAATGACTCATTTTCCAACTGAGTGCTGCCATGCTTTCCCCTGCTATCGCTCAAGTGCTTCTCTGTTGAATTGGCCTTAATGTTTTCAATTTTTCTCAAGTCATCTACCATCCAATACCTCTTTCAATGATTCTCCTTCTTAAAGATGAATCCCGTCCCACTTGAGGTAATATCCAGCCTGAGGGATAACAACATGCAGCCCAGCTTGCTGTGCACCACCCTCTTTGCCTCCACCCTCTTCCTAATGCTGACAAAATAGAGTATGCCAGTAGTGGACTGCAGAGACGCTGAGACACCAGCCAGTTCTCCATCTGCTCTACTCCCTTGATACTGTCTTCACCGTGGCAGAGGTCACATACTCGCTGGCTCAACTGTTACAACAAACGCACTTTCCTGACACATGCATACTTCTTCTGTTGCTGCCTCACATGCTCAACCCTCCCCACCTCCCTCCAGCTTCTCCTTCATCTTCCTTTTTTCTGTCAGCACTATTGATATTCTGTCACCTTCTCTCAAACAAATACCCCACTCCTTCCTCTCTAAATTATACAACAATGCCATCAGACCTTCTCCAAATATCTCCTTAAATGTAGTCCTTTATTTTCCTTGTTTCTCAAAAGAGATTTTTGTATGGAACTCAGTTCAGCACCAGGGACAGCTCCCAGTAGTACACTGTGCAGTGCATTCTTTTAGTTGGATGTTAAACATTGATACACAGGCTTCTATACCCTTCACATAAAATTCTATACACAAGCCCTACAACATGCAATGCAACGACATTTTGCTAGTTTTCATTTAATTTTATTCATGTGTAGTTAAAACTTTCCAATTAAGGTTTGCTCAGGGACAAAGAGGAGGATGCTGTGTAATTCATAGCACAAGGATTCTGGAATATTTAAGGCATATTTCATCTGCTTGTGTTTTAATTGGCCATTAAAATATCTTTTAAAAAAAGTCATCATTGTGCTCTATAAACTATAGAATAGAGTTATAAAGGAATTTAGGTCATTTTCCATACAAAAAACAAGGCCTATTTCACAGTCAGCCATTTGATTCTTTAGAATGTGCAAGGCTGATATTTATTAGGCTCAGAGCATCTGGTTGCCTCATGAACATTTGAACATGAAATCATATTTTGTAGGCAAAAACAAGTCAATTTCAGATTGGTGTTGTGATAATTTTGGCCACCATTGTAAAATTAGGATATCTATCTATCTATCTATCTATCTATCTATCTATCTATCTATCTATCTATCTATCTATCTATCTATCTATCTATAAGCGTGTTTTTGTTCATAGTTAAGAGTCCATACATAGATTCTTAACAAAATAGTCTTAAATATTTGCTGGCTTTTCAATAAAACAAATACATGTTTTTAAACCATATGTTAAATGGTTACATATAGCATTGATCTACCAACCTATCAACAGCAATGGAGAGTTATGTACCAGAACAAATTCAGACAACGTTGCCGTCTTATTATCTTCAGGTGTTGCATAAGCCTATACATTACAGCTCCATTCTCCAGTGTAGAAGTCTAGTAATGTGGCTTCAGACTCTTGACTTTTTTGGGTGTTGTTTAATCCTCAAATGACTAGATCCACATCTAGTACACAATGTACACATGATAATAGGGATTCTGTTGCCTTAAATTTTTGACTTTCTTGATCACTGATGGTGAGTACTTAATGGCAAATACTTCTATATGTTTTAATGCTTTGATGAAACCGATATCAGTACACTGTAATTCACATGAATGAACGTTGCTTTTCACATCATTCCCAGTCACTTTCAGTTTTCAACTATATTTAACACCTATTGTATGTGAGTAATATCACAGGCATGAAGACAGTAGACTTGGATGATTGAGAGAGAAAGACAGAAACTCAGCAGGCCAACTACTTCTGAGTGACAGAACAATCAGTGATTAAACACTTCAGAGTTGGCGACTACTGGAGAATAGATCGCAACACTTGCTAGACAAAAGAATGATCAAAACATTAGTTACAGACACAGTATGTGTGGGTGTGAGGCCAATACAAATACATAAAACTGAGGAGCAGAGGAGGGTGAGAACAATGACAGTTCAGATACTCTAATTCCATTTCAATATATTGTGCAGGGTTCCAAATGTAAATAAAAGTTTTTGAAAATATTTTTTCAAAGATGAAACACATCAGTGTGTAAGTCACGTTCAGTAAAATGAACAGATAACTTTGTACTTTGCTTACACACAGGAACAAGAAAAAAGTACTTCAGAGTTGTTTCTTGCTGATCAGGTTAAGGTGGCAGTGACTTCTTTGCCCTTAACAGATGATTGTTCTTATGAGCCCATGGCAGATAGAATCAGTTAAGCTTGAGAACTCCTCTCCATGAGATCAAAAATAACCTTGGGTTTGTGGTGGAAAAAAAACAAACAAGTATTAGTTGCATATTTCATCCTCAGTTTCCTCGGCTTTGCTGTGTGTGGTTTAAGTTTCCATTAGTATTCTGTGTAAGAAGGGACTAAAATCAAGAAATTGCAGATGGCTGAAGAATGCAAAATGGCTTTTTCTAACTAGTGTACCCATAAACTGTTATATGACCTCTATTACTGTCTTGTTCTCTCAGCCAAAATCATACACACTCGCAGCGGGGCTCTTGTTTACTTACTGACAAGCCTATTGACATGCAATCGGTGCTTTCCTCTAACCTCCAACACGCAATGCCAAAAACCCCATGTGGAAAGCATCACCTTCAGGCACCAAACACTGATTCTGACTGATCAGCTTGCATCACATAAAATGTTCCCATCAATTAAGCAAGTTGTTTTCTATGTCCAAGGGCAAGGGTGGGAATCATATGGGAAAGTTGCAGCAATGGGGGAACATGTTTCGAGTGTGGGGAGTGACTGCACGCAAGCTTGTTTCCATCACTAAGGCAGGGACATGTTCTACAGGGATTGTTGCTACTCTTGAGAAATAATTTGTTTTTGTTTTTTTTAGCAGTGGCAAACAAGGTTTTTTAGCATCACACATTTTAAATCAGAGTGGGCAACAAAACACTTTAGGGCTCTGATTATATAATGATACAAAATAATTTTGGGTAAAACCAATATTGTGAAAGTAGAGGCTCTCTCTTCATGCTGTTACAAGGAAAAAAATAACAAAAAAAAATGTATCACACATCTACATGGGTAGAAAAATTAGTCCCTGTGCAACCAATGACTGTTTCATCTAAAGCCAACCTTAAAGGGGTCATATTTATCTAAATCAACTTTTATTAGCCTTTGGTATATTTATTAGTGCATTTGGGCCCTAACTGTTCATAAAGTTTGAATTTGAATCCTCCAGGTGCTTCAAAGCTATCTTTATATTAATTTTGGCAAAAATCAAGTGGACTTCTAGAACCCGTTTGAATTCCTGCTTAATTTGTTATGTTTATAACTAGTTACATCATGACATTTACACATATAAGGTCAAGACTTCTAACCTGATTGCCACCAGATGAATTGTTACAATTCATCTGGAAGTCCTTCATTAGCCTAGCTCTGCTGAAGTGCGGTTCTCATTCAAAAACATTCGCCCTGATTGGAGAAACCACTTGCCTTGTCATTTTGAATGCCGTCCTACTTCAACG
>JAQQZY010138185.1:0-18658 GCA_030068375.1 Ostorhinchus rueppellii
GGAAGTAGGAGGAAAAATAATACTCCAAAAAAGTACAGATACTGCATTTTAGTACTTAAGTGGTTCCACTTTGTTACATCTCTGGTTACTAAATATAATTATAGATCAGTGCAGTTAGTAACAACATAAATCATACCAAATATGGAGGTGATTTGTGGTTTTACTGTGGGTGTTTTCTGTCTATAAAGAGTTAAGCTAACAGAGTTATAATGTATTAGCTGATGTAGCATAAAAAACATTAGAAGTCATAGTGTTATTTTTACCGATTGTCAAAAATAACTGACTGAGTTTTAGTTTAAAGAAGAAAACTTAATGATGCCACAATTTGAGTGTGTGTGTAAACAATAAGCTTTATATTTTATTCAGTAAATGACATTCTGTGGATAGATAGTGTTGATTTGTTTGTGGTAGTGGTAGATGTAAGTATATGTTGTATGAGGCTTCTCACTGCATTTGAGGGTATGGAAAATCTTTACAATATATCACTGCTTTTATAGTGTGTATGCATCCCTTCTAGTTCTTGACTGATAAATGTGTCATTTTTCCCTGCATGGAAACAGCCATTAAACAACCTTTATGTAAGTGTGGGATAAGCAAGTCATCATTTTCGTGTTTTAAAACAAAATTAAATAACTGGTTCAAGTTGATTTCATCCACTAAATGTTTACCCTTGACATTTTTTAAAATTCTCCCTTAAGAAAAAAAAAACTTTATAGAGCGTAAATAAAGATAAGGACTACATGCTATTTCATTTCTCCAAATTTATGGTTGTAGCGTGTGGGCGTGACAGATCTCACAGAACCCTAAAAGGAGACATTTTTACAGAGGCTTACAGTTTCCCATCAAGCCTGTGCCTTTGCTCTGCGTGGTAACAAGGCCAGAGCGCTTTCCCGTCATTATGAAGACTTGAGAGGAAAAAGTGAGGTAAATGGTTTCCAGGTTTTACATTAATCTTGAAAAGGAAGGGTGATAGGAGGTGGGGGTTTGATCACAGGTACAGCTCCATCAGCTCTGACTGGGTTGTGGGAAAAAAGTTGCGGGTCACAGCAACATGACATTCTGCAGAACCAGCTCTTTCCTGCTTTATTTTGTGCATATATACAGGCATACCCCAAACACATACATATGTAAAACAGATATGTAACACTTTCAAGACCCACATTTTCAGCTTTTGGTTACCAAACTTATCAGCCATATATCATTCTTTCAAACATTATTTCCAGCTTGTCACCCAGAGGCCGCTGTTAGAACAATGCGCATTGTGATGTGTGATAGTTACAATCCCCTTCAATTCTGTGAGCTGCACCAGGGGATGACACCCATATGGAGGGAAATGGGTGTAGATTTTGAAGGGAAATGACACAACTTCCAAATTGAATAGTGTCACAGACAAAACTACAGCGGGGGTCCTGAGTAGAAAAGGCAATGTGACATCATTGAATTTGTAGTTTTAAAGCGCAGGGTTTTGCTTTGTGGAACTAAACAATACAGAGACACATGTCAGTTCATAGGAAGTGATCATTCATTGGAAATACTTTTCAAAAAAACCCCAAAAAAACTAAACCGAGCACACTCAGCAGGTAAGGTCTGTCATCCAGAAGGATTCCCACACTATCCCTTGTTCAGACGAGAGCCTTATTGTCTGAGGAGGAGTCATGTTGTCTACAGAGGGTCCCATTCTCCTTTGTGCCCTGATAGGTTTACCAGCAGCAGCATGGAATAAGGAGTCACTCTCTCCCATAGGACAAACAGGAACCAGCCTGAATGTAGCCCTGATTCTTATCTGTTTTTCCCATGACTACTGTCTGTGCCTTGGAAATTAAAGTCCACTAATGCTATTTCTGACAAGCCTTTAAGTCAGACTATTTAAAGTCTAGAGATAGAGAAAATAACCCTTTTAGTTTACAATCAAGCTACAGTGATATGCAAAAATGCCCATTTTCCTACTTTATCTAGATTTGACAGCTGTAGTGTCTCTTATCTGGACAGACCTACCTAACCTCATACAACTGTGATGTCCTGTTCTGTGTAATTCTACCTTCCAATATACCTGCATTAAATGCGAAAAAGGGATAATTATCCAGTATCACACAAAACATGACAGGTTTTAATTGCTGTCATTCTGCCATCTTCCCCTGTAGAATACTGGCTGCCATGGAAACAGCTTTTTAAAGAGATTGATGATGGGACAAAATGGGTCTGGCAGGAGGGAGGGCATCAGGAGGCCATCTTCTGTTCTGCCTCGGAGCACTGAGATGAACCTGGGACACATCAGTTTTTATGCTAAGTTTGTCTGGATTGTCTCTATATTCTGTGGAGTAGAATCATGGGAAAGAGACTAAAATGAATGCCTGTGTTGTACACCACAGCCCCATAAAGGACCTCTTGCCAAGACTATAACACACTTACGAGATGCCACAAACGCACCACGTCCAAGAAAAACAAGAATAAGTCTAATGTAGATTAAAAAGTAGCCAAGATATACTGGATCCAAAATGCAGTATGTCAATTGTTCTTGTGATGAGCTTCAATTTGTAATGTTTTTTATGTCCCAGGGGCTTATTCCTTGCAGATAAGGAAATCAAGACATACAGAGCTAAACAAATGCACACTCATTCCAAATGAGGCATGCACTATTTGTTCCTGTACAAAACTGGAAGCACTTCTGTGATACATTGTGACATAATTTAAAGCAAACATGCTTAGGTTTGCATAAACAATCAGAGCAAGAGAACAATCCACTCTCTTATAAGGGAGGAACTTCCTTCTGATTTCCCCTACACTTGCAGGAATACTGTTATTTTACAGTGAAGGAAGCTGTTTTCATTCTGAATCATAGTCATTTTTCACGTTCCTGATGACTGCCAGAGTCACTTTTCCCTTGCTTTGCAACATTTCCTTATCAAAGCAGTTGTGCAAAATAGTTTCTTATTTGGCTGCATATCAAAAGCTGTGTGAGGTTCTGCGTGTATCAAAACCTAATCTCGGGGTTGTATGCTTAAGTCAGCTGGTTCCCAGCATATTCCAGCCTGGCATGAGGTAGTGAGGCGCAACCCAGCTGCAAAGAGGGCCTCATAGTGACCTGCCCCAGCTGCCCAGGGGGGAGTGACTGTAGGCATAGTTCAGGGTGGGGAAGTGTGTATGTGTGTGTGTGTGTGTGGGGGGGGGGGGGGGGTGTGTGTGGGGGGGGGTTCCCATGTCATTGCTGAGGTCATGCTGATGTTGCGGGCATACTTTTCAACATTTTTACTCCTCTGACAAGCCTTTTGACTCTACAGAGACCTCTAATTCCTGGTCCCACTCTGCTCACTGTCAATCTTCACATCCCCGGGGGTCATTTCAATCCATGGGAACATTGGTTGTGACAGTAGGATTCCCGAAAGACACGATACAGTGATGAACCTTGAGGGGGCCAGAAAGGCAGGATTCTGTGGTTGAGAAAATCACTATTGTAGCCAAACTGGTTAAGACTGTGAGGTCTGTGTCTCCCTGTTTGACCAGGACATGAGTTCCTCCCTGAAGACCACAGGAGTAGAAGGATGCTTTACCTCTCCCTAGAATAGGTCACTTCTGCAGGACCTTGATGATATTGGTGAGACACTGAAGGCTGATTAACAGCCAGGATGTGCGTGAGACATCCTCTGATGTTCAGGAATTCCCTCATTAAAGAGGGTCATGTTGATGGTCAATAGGAATTAGCTTGCGGAATAAACAGGGGTGGTTCCTTCAGCAGTTTCAAATAAACACACATTTAATTTTCTCAACATGGAAATAGACCTAACAAATATGTGCATTATCTAATTTAGCCATTTCCTGTGGCATTGGTCATGGGAACAACGATTTATCAAATTGCACAACTTAAAACAGATACCTCTGTTAATAATCTCCTGATGTGAGAAAAACAAAATCACTGTTGTACAATGAAAAATAATTAGGTCATATAGTCCATATACATCTAGCTTTCTCTCATTGTCACATAGAGTGATAAATATACAAAGCCTATAGAAATGAAATTGAGTCCAGCATTTAAAAGGAAGCATTAAATGGAACAATTCCCTCTACTTAGCCCAAAGTTGATCACTCTGGATAATATTATTGTTAATGGCCTGAGTTGTAGCAATTACAGAGACCATTAGCAAAACTTTTTAATGTATGGTTCAGTGCTGGGGCCACATCAGGACCCTGATTTTGTTGTTGTTTTGTTCCCTTTCCTGGCTCTGCCCCTTCTCATGTCTGACAAATCGTTTCCAGCTAATTTACGATGGCCAAACTGTGGGAGAACAATACCCCATGGATGTAGCGCGGCACAAGCTCTACCACATGTCCCAGAGAAGAGCGAGGTGCTTGCAGGAAACACTTGCTGAGATAACAAGATAGTAAGGAAAGCAGGGCCACAGAAAGGCCACGAACAGGACCACAAAGAGGAGGGGGATGAGTGGCTATAGAGGAAAATGTCTATGATGAGGGGTTCATGTTAGGCTGACCACCTAAAAACCCAGTGTGAAAGATTTTGTGTGGATTTAAGAGAATCTAATTGGAGGAATTTCATATAATATTCATAATTATACTTTTTGTATATAGGGTTTAGATCTTATCAACTGCTGCATACTGTATGTTTGGAAGTGGACATGAGTTAATATCCCATAAACTAAGTATTCCAGAATGAGCCAAACAAGTACCATCTTACATTTTATTTTATTTTATTTTATTTTATTTTATTTTATTTGTGAGAAATGAGAAGGTAATATTTGGTACAATTTGTAACTTCACCGCTCACTACACTACATATTAAACCTTTAAATATATCATTACTGATGTGTAAATATAGTCTATTGGTCTTAATGTACTCTGAATTTTGGCAAAGTATTTAAGAATGTTACCTGGAAAATACATATGTGATCTAAAGTCATTAATGAACTATATGAATAAAGTTTTAAGATTTAGGTTTGTATGATGTGAACAACATCTGCAATGTACACCATCGCTCCATATTGAGATGACAATACACTGCAAAAAAAGGTGTCTAAAAACAAGATAAAAACACTAAATCTGAGAAAAAAGGTACTCAAAGCAAGTGAAATTATCTTAGATAATTTTGCTTGACCAGATTTCTCGAATTAAGGTTGTTAAATCTAGAAATAAGCATATCTACAAATGTGTGAACACTTAAAATAAATAAATAACTCTTAAAACAAGATACATTTTCGATCATTTTTTAATCTAAATTGTTGTTTTTTTGTTTGTTTTTTTAATCTTGGTAAGAACCAAATAATTTGCAGTCTATAACTAGCTTGGTCTTAATCGGATAGGTCAAAAGTTGATCACAAATTCTTTATTGTATTTGTTAGTTTGAATGCCCGAATTGAAAAAAATATAACAACGAAATTATATGGAGCCCCTAAAGTCCCAAAAAGTTCAGGTTTTTTTTTCTGATGTGATTATGGGCACATAAAAACAAGCTAAAGACACTTTCACTATGTCTATCACAGACATACATGTGGTAGGTTTTCATACATTTTGAGGGTCTTTACACTGACTTCAATTCATTTTATGAAGCTTGGTCAAATGCGAACCATAACCACAGTACAAAACTATCTTACTCTGTCCCTAACCCTCCAAACCCTCCACGAATCCCCACATGGATCTGTGTCCATTCAGGCCAAAGTCCCCATAAGGATACATAGACAAAGAACACACACACACACACACAGTGTTGAGCTTCTCCTGGCAAGAACAAACAATTGATAGAACAGTTTAGATGTGCATCTGCAAAAGTTGATTATATGAATTTACCCAGGCAATAATTTCTAAACCTCATGTGCACTATAATTACAGACAGCACCTGTGCCTGACTCACCTGCAGTAATTATAATGAATGCCAAGCGGTAATTTAAGCATAATTATATCAACAGTGGGAAAGGAAACATTCAGCAGTCGTAAAGCTCAATAACCTTTCTACTAAAATTACTGCTACTTTTGAGTTGCAATGGGAAAAAAACTGTCCTAATAGAATTTCTCCAATGATGAACTGCCAACAACCAGTTCATGAAAACACTGAATAGTGCTGATCCCCATGCAGGTGACTGTTTAAATCTTGCAAGCTGGGTTAGGGTGAAGCAATATCGGTGACATGGAGGACAGCAGGATCAAGGCTATCAATCAGGCTAATTGATGAGCATACTTACTTCCACTGAGCTCAAGTATAAGCAAAAGAGGGAAACGGAAGGTAGTCTTTTTCACGGCATCTGTGTGTGGTGTACAGACAGAGGTGAAAGGTCAGGTAGAGCTTTCAGTTTGGAACTTATTAAAGCGACCCCTGTATTTGTCAATGCTGGCGGAGGGTGGGTCTGTCATCCATGCAGCGATTGTGGTGGGAAAGGAGAGATGGGGAAGTGGTAAGTCCACTTAAGATCAATGAACGTGTTGGAAAAAGGAGTGGTCCAGGGCAGCCAATAAGGGTCGGGCCAGAGGGAGCTGGAGGGAGATAACGTAAACAAGGAAACCACCTGATGTGAGCAGGGTCAGATAAATGCTCAGCCCTTCACGCAGGCAGGTGCTTCCTGAGTCCTGCTCTCTCAATCAGTTGAGCCTTGCTGCCCCTCTCACTCACTTCCCTCAATCTTTTTCTGTTTTCTCAATGTGTCACAAAGAGTTTTCCTAAAAGTATAAGTCATAGCATGATAGCAAGGGTTAAGATCAAGCCTAAATCACTACCTGTTTTCTTCCAACTTGAGCCAAAAGCAAACGTAATGGGACAATAAAAAAACAGATTCACTACAGCGATGACACGGAGGCAGTAAAGATAAGACCAGCTTGTGGTTTGTCACAAGGGCAGAATACACTGGATAAAGGTAAACATGCTTTGCAGGGGTCTGTGTCTGCAGATAAACCTATAAAACTGACATTCATTTGATAGGTTTCACTACTCATTGCAGCCATAGTGTGATTTCACTTTAGTCACACAACCTGCACAAATCTCTTCAAAGCTACAATCACCTCTCTTTATTACCTTCTCCATCTGTACCTCAGTGTCTTTTTCCCTTCTGTTTCTTTCTTTTTCACTTTGCTGGTCGGTCTGGGATTGTTTTGTGCTGTCCAATGAGGAAGGAAGTCGGTGTGAGAAAGTGCCTGTTTTTTTGGGACCAACAGGAATTGGCCTCATCACAAGCGGTTCCTTTTTTTGCCGCTGGAACAATGCACTGGCGTCACACCCTTCGACTGGACCTCGGCATTTCACATGGAAAAATGTTCCCAGAATTCCGCTCCCAGGCTCAGGGTAAGGCTGAGGATGGGGTGAGGGTGAGAGGGCGGGAGGTGGAGGGCGGAGGGTAACGGCTGTTAGCGGAGCGGGTGACACAAAGTGACCAATGGACACTTGTCATTACCACAACAGCCAATCACAGACAGTAAAGAGCCATCTCAGGTTTGGTGAAAAATTAAATGATGCAAAGTACAAATAATGGCATAAACTTTTACTACAAACCCTGAAAATATAGCTTTGGTATTACTTTATGTCTTAATAAGCAACAAAGTAATTATGCAAATAGCGGCATTTAAATTCATCAGTTTTTCAAATCTTACCGAACAAATGAAATCATTTTTGCTGCTGGAATATGTTTTTTAAAAGGTTGTCTTCAATCAGTGACAGACAACACACTGACCTGTCCATGGTGTGTAGTGTAAAGCTAGTGTCTGACCACACACTGTGTAGTATTGTGTGACAGGTCAGCTGAATGCTCCTCCGGGGTTACATAAGCTTCTCATAGCACCGTGTTTGTAATTACCGTGAGAGGGTACACTCTGCTGCTCTCTCAGAGCCTTATCAGCTTCAGCGTACAGTTTGTAATGCATTTGATGTTACACATTTGTTTAATTTAGCACGTTGAAGTTAGGTTAGCTCGGTAATTAGTGTCCAAGAAAGTTATGTACAGACATATGAAGAAAAGGTATGACAGGAGCATGGGTTCACTGCTTTTTCTGCCTGTTCTCTTTGGTACAGCAGCAGTTTTCATGTGCCCTGGTGGAAGGGTCGGGCATGGGTTAAGAACAATGTTGGCACTGAATTTTGGAGCACAACCGCAGAAAAAAAAAAAAAAAGTAGCATCTTAATAGAAGGTTCTTTTGTACAATCAAAGACCTAAGGCAGGTGTATTCAAATCAGGTCCTCGAGGGCCGGTATCCTGCATGTTTTAGGTATGTCCCTCTTCCAGCACACCGGGTTCTATTAATGATCAGCTCATCAACAAGCTCTCCAGAAGCCTCATAATGATGTCATGGTTTCCAGGTGTGCTGGAAGAGGGAAATATCTAAAACATGCAGGATGCCAACTCTTGATGACAGGATTTGAATACCCCTGATCTAAGGTGTCTTTTTGGACCACTATGACAATACAGAACCATTTTTGTCACTAGCAACAGTTTCAGTAGGTTCATTAGTGTTGTTTTCACTTGGGAAATGGTTCTTGGTTCCTTTTGATATCACAATAGGCTGTCAAGCTGGAGAGCCTCTTACCAACAGTAAAAATGATCAATAAGAATTACATCTATAAATAAAATAAAATAAACAATAGTAAGCCCACTGCTGATTGTTTGTTATAAAACTGCCACATATTTTCCCCAAAAGTTAAGGGGAATATATTGTCTTCTTCAGTGCATGACCGTTGATGACCTCTGGGTTTTCTATCTATGTGTATATTTTTTAATAGAAAAAAAACAAACAAAAAAAACCCATATTCAAATCTATGTGATACAGTTGGCATCGCAGCAGTGCTGTTATTGCTCAGTTCTTGCAATTGCAAGATAAACAAATCACTGCTGCTTAAATGTACTAGCTCTGCACTTCTAATATCAGTGCCATTTATCACTCTGACTAATAAATCTTGGAGTGTATGAGAACAGAAACCCTGAGGAAAAAGATTAATTTGCATGGGTACAATGAATTATTTGTCTAAATCCCCAGTTATGAAAGAAAACATCCAAAATCCATATGTGTGAAGTCACCACACCACTGGACAACAATTAGGAATCACTCCTCTCAAGCATTCATTTTCACTTTTTTCCCCCACATATGGAAGAAATATATAGCTTTTTTGAAATTGTGGAATATTATGAGTTGGTATGTACGAGTCCACAATTGAGAGCACAGAGTTCTTGAGAGATGTCAAGTATTGGACATAGACATGAAAATTGCCTATGAGACCCAAGTCAAAGGAATAAGAATCAGGGCAACTTGGGACTCACAGGGTCAAGTTGGAACAACACTCCACAGCTATTAGGCCTGGCAGCTATGGAGCTCCTCCTGGGCTGCAGGGTTGACTTCTGAAATTAGGTGGAATGCATCACTGGTTCTGTCTGCGGCTAGACCCTGTGAGAAAATATCCATCACTACAAACATGGCGCTCTTGTATGCAGTCTCATCAGTGAAGATTCAACCTCAATGAGCCTTCACAAGACAAACAGGCAGCACCCACTGAGAGAATTAATCAAATGGCACCCGGTAGGCTCTGCTGTCTGAGTACAGGACTGGGTAAGCACAGAAGGAGGCTGAAATGATGTCAAGCATGGCACGAAGCCCGCTAACTCACTAGCCACAGGAACACAAACTGTCCATGGAAACATATACATCTTCCATCTGTGCTGTTCACTGCTGTTAATATCATGGTCAGAGCTTAAGCTGACATGGATAACAATTGGTTCACACAAAACGATCTGCATCTGCTGTTTGTCCTGCAAATTAAAGATGAAATCATGTGTATGTACATTGTGACCAGTTAGAAGGTCAACTACAGTTTATCTAATTAAATATAGAACAAACAAAAGGCCATACGGTATTCTTTCTCTGATCCTGGACGCAAAGTAGAGAAAAGGTCTCGTATGACAGACAAACAACATTTCTGAGAATCCCCACACTATTACAAACCCTCACTTTCACAGAAGGACACGGCATACTCAAGCATAATCTTTATACAGACTACCACAGAGGGACAACTTACAAGAATCCCTGTTGGCAAAATCGGAAGCAAAGGTAGGAAACTACGGAAAAGGGACAAAATATTTCAGATTGTCAAAGCAACAAACAACAAACCCTCCAAAAATACTTCTAGGTCCTTCCATAAATAAACAGTAATAGAGTGTGTTGTATCTAGAGGTCATGTGTCCCTGGTCAGGAAGTAGAGGAAGAACAGCAGATAAGAGATCATTAAGACTCTGGATAATTAAACCAGAATCAAGGCCCTTATCACATGAAATCACTGGATCTAACAGAGTGGCATGCCAAGGTGAAATTAGTAGACACTAATCACGCTGATGGTGTCGGCTGATTGCAATGAATTTTGTTTTTGTTGACCTTGAGGCCAAAATCCTTGTACCTATTATTGCCTATTACTTTTCTATGTTAAATAATCTTTCATAAAAAAACAAAAAAACAAAAAAAAAAACAGGAAACAATGAAAATCAATTCTTGTAAGAGCTTTTTAAATCTCTACCTGTGGTGTATTTGCGCTGCCAAAACTACTTGAGGTCGGACAAAAATCCACTTTGCAGCACATGAAGGGAATGCACCTGTTCTCACCTAACAGGTACATTTGTGAGTGCACTGCAGGACAGCAATTCCTGAGGATTCATAGTCTCTGAATGATCTGTCTCATAGACTGACTGGAAGGCTTTTAACAGCCGTCTTCACACCAGCATGCTCTTCCCTCTCGTCCATTATCTCTTTCCTTTTCCTGCTGTGGGGTTTTGTCTCATGTAAAGAAATGATGCTTTGACTCTCATGAGGGAGGATTTCCTCAGGGCTATAGTAGCTTCTTCCAAACACACAATTAGCCTTGCACTGGTGGTCATTCAAGAACAGCTTGGGTGCAAAAACATGTCTGGTTTCACATGCTGTGCCTGAGAAACTCATTCATGTACTGTATGTATTTACTATAATCTTCACCAGCAGTAAAAGTAAACAGTAGAATCGAGGGTATAACAGTGAAAAGGTAATGGAGAAGAGAACAGTATGGGCTAAAATGGAGGAGGATGTGACAGTTCTTGGCTAGAGTGACAGATGTTGTGATGCCTCTGGTCCCTGCTGACATTCCATGTGTCAAAGGTGGAGTTGCTCAGGATCAATAATGGGTGTTGAAGGGGTTGTTGTTCTTGTGGCCTGGGGTAATGACGGTCCCTCGCTGTTTTTTGATGACAGACTGGCACACAGACAAGTGTCACACACCCATACCAGATTTACACACGTCATTTTAATCATAAGCTTTATAAAAACGGTGTTGTGGAGCTGTAAATTACACTGCAGGCATAGCTGATTCCATGATGCTACTGTCTTTTCAATAACCTGACTTCATCTTTACTCAGGTGTGGTGACATCTGTATGCTCCACTAACTGGTGTCAGTAACCAGTGTTGTTGGTTGCATCATACGGGCACACGAGTGCTGACATGACAGTGTTTTGTCAACAGTATGGCGAGAGGGTGACTGGAAAGTTCCAAAACAGCCCAAGGCACTTATTAGACAGGTAACCATAATGTCAGGGGCTCTACGTGATTAGCTAAAGGTGTGAAGCTTAGAGCCGAGCAAAGAAACCCAACTACAATAATCATGTCAACATACATTTAAAGACCTGCAGGTGTTGAAGGGAAGAAATATGAAAGTCCAACAGAAATAACTATTAGCCTGAAAAGTGATTTGCTGCAGCAAATGTAGAATCTAAAGTATCTAAAGGCTGTGCAATTATAACAAGACAGCATGGTGCTCTGAAAGAAGAAAAACACCCTTTGCTTTTCTAAATGTGGCAGCAGGTGATTTCTCCTCAGAGAGCGACATGCTTAGATGCCTCAGATCCATTGGCAGCACACATCAAAAGCCCCATTGACTGACTGGACAGATTGGGGCATAGAGATCAAATGCGCTGTAAAGAAGTGTTAAACTGCAGAGCATTAAACAGGGCAGATTTCTAAACTAAAAGGGGCCATCTGTTAGCACTGTAGCTAATTTCCTATTGCACTTGCCCAGATTGTTAATACTATTGGAGCAGTGGCCAGAACAGGCCCACACCAAGCCATCAATACAATCCAAAAACACTGGAGGTAAGAAGAAGGAAACTCAGCAATCATCCCACGGAGAGGGAGAAAAAGAAACGAACCAGCTGACTTTTTAACTTGTGTCATAAGGGTAACTGTTTTAGCCACTTTTATCCAGTGTAAATCAACATAGTGGTATTTGGTTGGGGACAGTTTAATTTAAGAAGATGTTTGATCTTCGCTATAATCATGAGGGACACCATAATCCTCATATGTTTTGGAAATAAAGAAGTATTAACAGTATGTTGGTGTGACTGTTGGCCTACATTCGGAGTGAATGTGCTCTGAGTCACTGGTTTACTTTGCAAATATAACAAAGCCCCGCACTGAGGACATTCACAACAGAATTGATGCCTTATTAGACTAAATTATTAGTATTTTCTGTAATGATAATTCAAACATCTTGTTAAAAATTATTACTTTATGCCTCATTTTGAAAAGGCAAAGATTCCTGGGAAGAAACATTCATCAGCCAGAAAACCAAACAATTCCATCAGATGGCTTCACATATGAGTCCAACTCTAAAGGCTTTTTCATACCTCTTCATATCCCAATCAAAATGTTTTTTCTGGGACTTGGATGCCAGCTGAAAAGCCATAGAATAATCAGAAGTCAGCTTTATAAAACACTGTCACAGAGAAAAATGATACCTTATACAAGGCAGCAGATGGAACTGTGGAGGGTCACTGATTTCCAAGGCTGTGTTTATTTAAGAGCAACACAGCATAAAAGAGCCTGTTAGATTATTGTTTGCATTGGCCAGGAGTAAATAACCCATGCAGCTGAAGACAAAAATGTTCCATTAATTCATCCAGCCTTTCTGTCTATATTTATATACACAATAATAAAATAAAAACATTGATAAAATCTGATAAATATGTAAATATTAAGACATCCTCGTAAGGACATCACCAAAACCAGCACTTCTCTATATCGGATCCAAGCCAATGTTTTCCTTCATACTGTATTAGAAGTTCCAGTCCAAGCATCTCTGCTTGTTTAGCACAGTCAAAAGCTTTAAAAGGCCTTGAAACCTGAGCTACATTTGGGAAACCTTAACCATACTCCATCAAATATTAAAGTGTATGGATATTTTGATGTGTATGAAGGGAAGGCAGGAGCTACATGACTCAATGCACTTTTTGCTGCAAGAGATTGATGGTGCCCCAGAGTCTTTGCCTGCCATAAACTAGTGAGATGATGCAATAATAGATAAGTGAAGATTATTTTCTATATGACACAGAACATGCATTAATTGGCTTCAGATCGCTGTGCAGAGCTGCAGTGATCCTCCATGGCATCTGTGTGATTCAGTCAATGGTGGGAACGACAAAGCTTCAATACAGTAGAGGTGTGAGATGTCTGGGCCTCTTACTCACACTGCTCTAGACTCAATAGTCCATTGTCTCTGCGTTAAAGTGGAACCTCAAACCTATAAGTCAAAGGTGGGGGGTTAGAAATGAAGTCATCTCGGCAGGAGAGCTGTTTAGCCAGATACCTTCATAGCCAGGGAACTGTGCCTAAATCCTGTTCCCTCACTCTGGCACTGTAAATCCTCCCGGACAAGTTAGCCTGCTGCAGGGGTGATAAAGGTAACAATAGCTGTGCCCAGCATGAGTTTACATGTGATAAAATGTATATGGTATATGAATTTATTTGCTCAGCAACCTTTAGGGGTTCACTTTTCTTTTCCCTCTTGGAACAATTACATACACTTGAAAGAGAGGGGGTTTTTTTTGAACTGGCTCTAGTGTATGTTAGTTCAACAAACATTGTTGCACCGTATGAATTATACAATCACCATTTAATTTGTACAAATGTGATTTGAATTGACAGCATTATGAGCTATAATGTAAAATAACGTGCCTACACAGTTGGGTGCTTTGTGATTGTATCTTAATTTCAGCATAATAAGCAGTAAGTTAAGTAAAACATAGTCTCCCCCTTCCTTTCTCCATTGTCCCAACTTTAAGATCTGTGTGTGTGTGTGTGTGTGTGTGTGTGTGTGTGTGTGTGTGTGTGTGTGTGTGTGTGTGTGTGTGTCATCTAATATCAATATATACTCTCCAAAATTACTCTTTTCGTTTTAAAACCAAGCAACACTCACTGGCACTGAGAGACCGTTCAAGGTCTGTAAATGCTGCCCAAACATTACTGATTTAAAATTCATTTCAAGACTTTGTACAAGTCTTAAGTCTTATTCTTACAGACTACATTTTTAGAAAACCGGAAAACTCACTTGATTTATGATGTGTGTTTCCACTGTGGATTCATTATCATACAGCTGTGTTGTTATCTGTCTGCACTTATTTTATCTAAAATAAACACAACAAACAAGAGAAAAGGATGTTGGGTCAGCAATATAAAACACACATGGCGCGATCTGAGGCGCGATCTGAGGCGCCTAAAGACGCATTGGTGGTCCCAGAGGGAAAAATATTGTTTGGATTTTTATTTTTTTTTTAATTCATAGTGTTAGTCATCAGCTGTAATTACTGAAGTTACTGACCTCTTATTTTTGCTCAGAATTTGTACAAAAATGTGTGTAAACAGTCGTTACATCCTTAATGGTTCTTAATGTGCATGTTAAAAAAAAAAAAAAAAAAAAACAGAAAAAAACCCAGAAAATTTGCTTTTTAAAAGCTAGGGCCAGGACAGAGAAATGACTACTTTCTAAAATAAATGTTTATTGCATCCCACGCACAGAGACCGTGGGTGAGAGAAGGGGAGTGGGCGGTGTTTATTGACTGACGGTGTCAGTAATGACACTACACTCCCGTATATAAACTGGGAGGGACGTCAAACATCCACACTGGAGTCACTATGCGCTGATGCTCTGTCACACGTTCGCATCACTGTTGGCAAAACAAGTCACGCATCAGCACAGCAAACTCCAGCACCAGACCGGCACGATGGATGGACCACATAAAGACCGCAGAATGACTCACTTGTGGATATTGACGTTACTGATATTTGCCTAACCTTTTGCACTGGATAACTCGGTCTTTTTCAACTTCTTCTGGATACGGATTGTGGAGCTGGATCTTGTCCTACAGGCTTTGGAAGAAGGATTATATTTATTTACACTTTTTTCTTCACTCCGTGTTTGCAATCTCTACTTGGAATAGGAGCATTTTTTGGGAGGACACATAGATTTTCTAAGGATACGCACATTAAACTCTAAAGGATGGCCGTTTGGTTCACCTCTTTCCTCGCAATAGTTATAACATTATTTACTCAGGTAATTTTTGTCATATTTTTCTACACAGATTAGAGTTCTCAACCTCTTCATTGCTTCTTCATGCTCACTATTTGTACTCTTTCAGGTTCTGGGAACAGGTGTGTTCGAGATAGATCTCCATCACTTTCAGAATTCTAAAGGTTTGCTGGCAAATGGACTTAGTTGCAGCAGGACTGGCTGCAGGACTTTTTTCATGGTTTGTTTGAAGAACTTCCAGACGGTGGTGTCCCCTGGATCCTGCAGATATGGCAGGGCCACCACACCTGTTCTGGGTACCGACTCCTTCAGCATCCCGCAGGACGCCAGGCTGCGTCTGCCTCTCAACTTCACGTGGCCGGTAAGAGCACTTGTCCACGCCGCGCGAAAAGCAGCTGTTTGTTTTTTGCTATAAAACAAAACTAAAACAAAGTATCTTCAAAACCTGCATCAAATTGCGCAAAACTACTTACTCTGACTCTAAAATTATTTTTGCTCTATAAAAAGACTATGTGCTGTAAACATGTTTTTCTATGGGATCTCATTATTTCATTTCCAAATTTGCCATATTAATAAGATGTTTAAGATGGATTACTGTCGTCCCTATACGCTTTAGAAATAATGGTGCAAATATGAATACAGTGGTTCTCATAGGTTTCATTTTCTTTAACATCTAGTGAATAATATTGGGCATGACGTCACGAGCAGTTTCAAATTCTAGCAAGTGTGCTTATGTATTTTAAAGTAATTTCTGTTTTGCGTGACAATCGTTTCCTTATTTGTCCCCACAGGGTGCTTTCTCTTTAGTTATTGAAGCCTGGTATTCTCCTGCAGCGGATCCGCCTGGAGGTGAGGACATGTGCATGGTTCTACCACTAGAGGGGGCCATGCTGTGTTGTTCACAGATCACCTATCGCATATCTTATCAATAAAAACTCTCACTAAACGTATTACGTGCTGGCAAACGCATCTCGTATTCTCAACGTCATGGATCAGTGTTTGTTAAGATGACTGAGTCACACGACAAATTCTTTACTATCAAATCTCTCCAGCACAATTGCACTTCCTTTGATTTATTCTTGGCCTCCATGGGAAAGTGCAGGGGCTTTAGTGAGAATGTGAAACCTTGCCAAAGCTCCCATGACAGCCTTTTCCTGAATTTTACACCTTTTTTTGTTAGGTTTCTCATAACAGGGGAACAATGGTGACATGTGAAGTGAATAGGAAATTACATCTATTATCAAAATCATTATTGGGGACTTAATTGTTGACATGGTGTGCAAGCAATAAGCATGTCTAATTTTTATTTTTTTAAAAACAGATATCACCAACCCTGAATTCTTGATAAGTTCTTTTACCATCCAAAGACAGTTGGGAATAGGGCCTGAGTGGTCCCAGGAGGTGCAGAACGGAACGCAGACGGAGCTAAGGTACTCATACCGGTTCATCTGCAATGAAAATTACTACGGGGACACTTGTTCCAAAAAATGCTCTCCGAGAGACGACCATTTTGGCCACTACACCTGCAAGCCTGACGGGCAAATAGCCTGTCTACCAGGATGGAAGGGAGAATACTGCCAAGAACGTAAGCAAGAGTAAAGACACCATATGGACACTTTTGTTTGTTTGTAATAAGAAGTTCAGCAGGAAGTGAAGTTCATTTTTAGCTTGCTTTTCAAGCCAGAAATAGGATGAAAATCATTTAGTGACTTTACTGACCAAGTTTGTGCACACGAATAATTTATCCTTACCTCTCATGTGTTATAAAATAAATTTATGTGCAAAAAAAAATAGAATGAATAAGATATTTTCACAAAATTGTACAAATACTGTGACACCAAACCGTAAAGCAGTCGAAAGTGCGAGTATGAAACGAATAATGAGGTCGACATTTCAAGTTAAATTTCTAGTAACTTCAGAGGTGTTTCCTTTTTGGTAAATTACCTGTTAGGTGAGAACAGGTGTGTATTTCTCCAAGTGTTCCGATGTAAGGCGCCTTACAGACAAATATAATCGGATACCAGAGTTATTATGGTGAAATTTGACCACACTAGGTGCACTTTCCCTCTGGGCGCGTGCGGTTTAATCCAGGGTGGTGGTCGCCCAGCAGCACGCGCCGGGGTTAATCGCGGCATTATCGCCCGCCACGCGCCACTAAATTGCGGGCCCTATTGTTGAGCGGGTGTAGGGCAGCAGCTGCAAACGGGGCTCGAACTGCCCACCGATAACAATGGGGCAGCTGTCCTGTTTTTCGAGAACAAGCATCTGCTCCACACTAACCAGCCGTTTAACACTAGAAACCATTCAAAATCGATGTCGCATAGCCCACCCTGCAGAGAAAATTAAGTTTTCCTCTTAAACGGTCAAGTAACAGGTCTTATCGCGAGAAGATAAAAATTTAAGGCGATGAGAATGAATTAAGTGCTTCTTAATAGCTTGTCAAATCAGAGTCTATGAAGCTAAATAACGTGTTTCTTGTTTCTTTCTTTTAAAACAGCAATCTGTCTGGAAGGTTGTAATGAAAGGAATGGAAACTGTACAGCTCCTGGAGAGTGCAGGTGAGTGTTATATTTACAGTACTAATGAATAAAAACAGTAAGCCATGACATCAAAAATTAGTATTGTTTCACTGAGCTTATTTTTCTTTCATAAGTGCACTAGTTGATTGAACGTGACTGTTTTTTGTGTGTTAACTAAATGTGTTTTGTGTGTGGACAGATGCAGAGAGGGCTGGCAGGGCCTTTTTTGTGATGTGTGTAAACTCCATCCGTCCTGTAAACATGGTACATGTAAAGAGCCGTGGCAGTGCACCTGCAAAGAAGGCTGGGGAGGCATCTTTTGTGACCAAGGTAGTTCATTGTCTTACTCAGTGCTGCAGGAAAAAAGCAAAACAAACTGAATGAAATGTTAGTACTGTAAATAAGAGAGCGTGGCCTAAATGTTGTACCTTTTTCCACCAATAATGTTTCCACCCATTTGTTTACAGACCTGAATTACTGCACCCATCACAAACCCTGCGCCAACGGGGCCACATGTATGAACACAGGCCAGGGCAGTTACACCTGCACCTGTCTGCCAGGTTTCACAGGGGTTAACTGTGACTCCGAGGTCAGGGAGTGTGACAGCCAACCCTGTCACAACGGAGGCCACTGCCTGGTGAGTCCGGAAGTCTCTCTCTCTCCTTTCCCACAACACAGGCTTTCCTGTTTTTGTTTTTGCTTCAGTCTATCTGCTAGTCCAGGAGGATGCTATCGATTGTCAAGTCAGTAGATGACCCAGTTCACAGACTGTGTCCTGTAAATAGAATTCATACTAAGGATAATTGAGTTTGTTAGGGGAGTCATGAACAGGATATGATAAATATA
>JAQQZY010138198.1:0-37279 GCA_030068375.1 Ostorhinchus rueppellii
AACCGGAGTACCCAGAGAAAACCCATGCAGACACGGGGAGAACATGCAAACTCCACACAGAAAGGTCCCAAGGATCGCCTGGGAATCGAACCCTGCCTCACAACCCTTCTTGTTGTGAGGCACGAGTGCTAACCACTGCACCACCATGTCGCCCCTAATTTTATTTGTAAAGCACTTTAAAGTAACAGCAAGGTTGGCCAAAGTGATGTACACATTTGAAATGAATAAATGTGTATATTACTAAGAAACAGAGCAATAAAAAAAAAAAATTAAAATTCAAGGATACGACAACAATACAATCCACATCTCATATTTGGTTAAAAGCCAGGGGAAAAAATGGGGTTTTAGCCTGGATTTGCACACATTTAAGGAGTCAGACTGTCTGATGTACAAAGGTAACTCATTCCACAGTCGCACGGAGGCTACAGAAAAAGCCTGATCCTGTTGTAGTTTCCTCTAGTGTGTGGAACAATTAAGAGCAGCTGATCTGCTGACCTGAGACCACGAGGGGGAGGGGGTATGACTGAATCAGGTCAGACAGAAACTGGGGGGCAAGACCAGTGTTTGACATTTAAAAACAAATAAGATCATTTTAAAATCAATCTGAAAACGTAGTGGCAGCCAGTGAAGGGAATTTGAAAACTGGGGAAATTTGATCATATTTCCAGCCACCAGTTAAAAGACGAGCTGCTGTGTTTTGTACCAGTTTCAGACGACCCAGAGACACTTGGCTGATCCCAACATAAAGTGTATTGCAGAAATCTAAGCGAGTGGATATAAAAGCAAGGATCAGCATTTTAAAGTGATGTCTAGTGACAATTGGCCTTATTTCGGCCAGGAGCCACAGCTGAAAAAACTGGATTTTAATGACTGTATTAACTCATTCACTGCCAGGTGTTTTCAGAACACAAACCCCCATACTGCCAGGCGTTTTCAGAACACAAACCCCCTTACTGCCAGGCGTTTTAGAGCATTTTGACTGATTTTCAAGACTCACAGAATATCGAGTTCTAGGACTACATAAACATGGCACCCATCAAAATAAAGTGTAAAGTCTCTTCTTTCATGTGGAAAAAAAAGCTTTTTGGGTTCTCAAGTTATTGACCTTAGAACACAGGGTGGTTTTCACCCAAAATGCCTGAACGCTAAATACTTCCTCAAAGTTGTGCCAGGTCATTTCCTAGCAACACCCCCAACAAAAGCCGATTGATGCCAAAACACGTCATTGGCACACAACGTTCGGCTTTGAAATGATGCCAAAACACGTCAATGGCAGTGAATGAGTTAAGGAAATAGTTTGCTGGTAACATTATAAAATAACTCAATATTAAACCTTCAGTCTTATCATTTGTATGGCTAACACATAAAAAAGATAATGTTTCAATAGCAGGACAATATCTTATCCTAACAATATATAGATGCAATATTATGTATCTGCGTTTGTATCTGTGTACCTTTATTTTACTAGAATGTCTGTGAAATTGCTTAACACCTACTCAGTGTGTCCAATGTGTTCTAATGTGTAGAAATATTTCTACATCACAACTACTTTAGAAAACTATGTCACATTATTGTGGCACATTGACTTCATGCTCTGCTGAGGTTTGTTGGTGTTTTGCCAGTGCTTTGTGATCATAAGCCCTGACCTGACCACCCTGAGACCCAGCTGGATACTGTCAGACCTGTAATGGTGCTGCTGACTGCAGGCGATTTACGTCCACCCACCTCGTGTATACAAAACAGAACATACGTTTCCTTTGTAGTTGTTGCGGATGGATACAGGGACCTTAGTGAGAATTATTGTTGCCGTCATGGTGTTGATGATGTGGAGACCTTCTCTCAAATCAGGATGAATGAAAAGGAATGATGAGGCAGGGAGGTGGTTCTGCTTCTCACTCATCTGGCCATTTGTGTGTCACTTGTTGTGCTTTGGTGCTCTGTGCTCTGGGTGGTCTTGTGTGGTCCAGCGCTCAGGTCCACTGTTACCAGTCTGTAGGTGATGCAGGTGCAACACTGGATTGAGGGTGGTAGCTGTGCTTTTTAATTTTTTAATTTTGTTCCATTCTCTTTTCATCCCAGACATTGTCAAATCAATTGAAGACTAGATCCAGCGGTGGTATAGTCTGGCGAGCGCCAGACTAAATCGCAAGTGAGATTTAGTCTGGATACCACCCATTCATTTTCTCATAGAGAGTTGTGGTTTCCGTAGCCGTTGATTGGGCGGTACAAATGTCTATCACTCGCCGGGGAGAACCCATGCTGCCTTGCGCGCAATGACGTGTGTAGCGCGACAAGGAGAATGAAGAAGCAAGAAGCCAGGAAATGATCTGCAAGAAGCGAAAACAACAATGGACGCTAAACGCTGTTCATCTTTTAAAGTGAACTTACATTCTAAACTATTTAGAACACTGTCCAGAGCTTCTTCAAAAGATAGCTTCGCATCTGCTGCCACCATGATGGATTCGCAAAAGAAAACTACTAACTTCCGTTTGTCAATTAGTACGCATCATCGTCTTTCGTCCCGCTTCATTCTGTGATTGGCCCCCAGATCGATGCGAGGATTTCGGCAATGGTCTCCAGGCTGTCGAGCAGTTCGAAAAGAATGCGCAAGGCAGCATGGGTACTCCCAGGCTAGCAGTGGTACTAACCATAAATCTGCAAATTGGTAAAGGACTTTCTATCCACACTGTCAGAGCTCCAAATAAGGATGGATTTCATAGTGGATCTTTTTGGAAAGAAAGGTAAATAGTGACATAACATCCCATCTAGCTTCTATTGTTATTTGACTAAATTCAGAGGAATTAAAGAGGAGTTTCACAAAACTCAACCAAACCACTCTTGGAGTAAGAGTAAACCAAGCACACTTAGTTATCTTCACATAAACTATTGATGCTTTTCAAATGTTAGTTTAATGTTACTAGGACACTATTTCAGTTGGATCGCTGCACCACATTTTACAAACTTTTGTCGGCAGATTGTTTAATGCCTCTGCTTTAGGGTAAATGAATTATAAGGAATATGGAGAACAGGTTCTGTCATGACTGTTCAGCTTAATCTGAATCACCGCATTGTCATTCTTATGTAATCCATAAAACAAGAGAAACCTGAATGAGGAAATGCAATCCATTGGCTGTTTTACTGTGAAGAAAGCCAGAAGTTGTCTCATCTATTTAAACGGAACTACCAAACTGCCCTCTGCTCATATGATTTTCATAGTTCTACTTCATCTTTCTTTCATCTCTCTGTAGATTCTGTTTTTGTAACATTTGTGCCATTGCAACACTACCTGCTGTTGAACCGCCTGTAAATACCCCTCCCCAGGTTGACCCTTAACTCTCACAGTTGAAAAATCTTTCATGACCGTTAACACTGGGTCCTCATCATGTTTTATTTTTGCTCCCTAAGCATGCTGTGCTTCCTCTGACAGATGGAGTTAAGCAAGGAGGTTAAAGATGACGCAGTTCAGCTGTGTGGGAGTGGAGAGTAATGAGACACAACAGGTCCTCTGATCTGACCCAGAGGACGAAATAAACTCTCAGCCAGCAGCTTGCCAACTTTCACTAGAGACTTTAAAAACCTACAAGCAGCTTTGCACTAAAGCATGTTGACCACTATAAATGTCACACTTTCATTAGTATTGTAGCCACTTTAAATGTTTTAATGTCAGATTTGCAGTGCTCATAACGGACAGTGATTATAACCACGATTACGTATCCATCCTTATAAATACCAAATAAGACTACTGTTGCATCTGCAGTAGTCAGCTGAGCCCACTGTGTCTTAAGAAGCTTTTACTTAATGAGTGACAGTTTTGATAAGTATTCAACTTTCTGCTCATGTTACCATATTTGGTAAAAATGCCCAATCGCAGTTACAGTTAATCTTCTAAAATGACAGGTATTAAGATAAAAATCAAACATTGGTCACTTGAATGAATGCTCAGCAATTTAAAACCAGCAATAATAATAATAATAATATATAAATAATAAATGAAATGTCTGTGATCTGCTGCTATAGCCACAGTGACATTGCTTTTCCCTACTTATAATGTGTATTGTAATAGCCAAGTGGCCTCTGTGTGTGTGTGTGTGTGTGTGTGTGTGTGTGTGTGTCTCAGGATTCACACAAAGTCTGGAAAGAGCTAACTGCTGCAATGTGGTGTTCTTATGTATTTTTGGTCAAAGAACAGACTGGTGAAAACGGCAAGTTGGTAGGACCAATGTTTTGGGAGATATTAGTAATTTTGGAATGCAATTGTCTTACAATCACATTGCTATACCCAGAACACTTTGGCGTTCACTGCTGGACAAATGCTGTACAGCATGCACAAATACAGAAAAATACTGCATCTCGAACCCATGGATCCAATCGAGTCAACGTACCAGTACAATTTTAATGTAGATTTTGCCATGTGTATCTACTCATTTTCTATCAATTGCCTTTTATTTATCATTGGTCATTATTACCTCTTCTTTTGCAACATGTTAGTCTTGAGTGCATGGACCTGTATATGACCTACTCACAATTAATTTATATCAACATTGGAATTAAGGTGTTCTCTTACATTTTGCACAAATTCAAGCCTGAAACTCAGATGTTACTGCTGTCTGTCATCCATCACTTGTTTAGTACAGTGTGCAAGTTCCATTTATGCATTTGTAGAACCAAGATGTACGTGCAATTGAACATTTAAGCTGCATTTAACTTTGGTCATGATTTTTCATCAAATCTGTAAAACCCAAGTGATAGCCTAAGTATCACAAATCCATTAGTCTTTCTGTGATTACACACCTGAGTCACTTCCCTCAAGGTGAAAAACTTTGAAGTGTACTCCATCACCAGACATCTGTTTATTTACATACCAAACCGAAACCAGACTGTCACTCGGGCCTTTTAGGAATTACAAGTGGCCGCAGCAGCAAGTAGGGCTGAAGTCCTTTCTGTGTTTGTTGCTGCTGCGGCCATACTGCAGCTGCACGGAATTCCCATCCTAAAAATGCACTTCCCAACGAAATTTGCAATAAGGCCTGAGCGACATATTGATTTAGTCTGAAAAACAAATGGACTGCTTGTGACGCAGTACACTTTGAAGTTGATTGAATTACGGAAAGACCAACAGATTCGTGATACTTAGGCTATCACTCAGGTTTTACAGATCTGATGAAAAATTGGTGACGAAAGTCATATGTGGCTTTACGGTGTAGAAAACACAGAGTAGAGGGATTCTATTGCAGCCAAAGAACACACATAATACATCATAACAGCTTTATTTCTGTTACACTTAATCATAGTTAGTTTCAGAGGTCTTGGCACTCAAGACAACAATAAATTAAAATAACACTTGCATGTGAGACCCCCCCTGAGAGGACTAGTAAGACAGAGATTCAGCTTCTTGGTTCATTAGACAAGTTTATACACAATTATTGATGTAAAGAGGGTGTCTCTCCCCATAAAGGTTGAATTTACTCCCAGTCATAATAAATCAAACAGTAATATTACAAGTGCACAGAGAGGAAGAAAAGGCTACGTGAGGATCTTCATGCAGCCTTCATAATCTGTCAGATTCTTGGGGGTAGCTCATTCCTCTGTTCTGAACCACAGAAGGTGCCAAACATGCCTCCTTGTAAAGTCAATGCTTAACCCCTGACCAAGGTTTGAAAATCCTCCCCACCTCACCACATTCTGAACATGGGCTGAGAGCGGAGCCAAAAAGCCCTTGTGATGTGAACCAGCCTCCCCTGAACTGCATGAACACTCCGAAACAAGATGAGACAGGGTAGATCATATGCCAGGTAACACTGGAAAGGGATTAAGCTAGAGAGGATAAAAAATGTATCAATGCCTCAGAGAATGGAACTGATTTTTAACAATAACTCGGACTGAACTGTAAGTTTCTCATGCTACTAGTGGAGCTGATGTGCTGTTGTGTAACCGACATTGTTCAGTGAATGCCAATCTATAGGATTGCTGTAAGAGGAACATTTTGTCCAATCACTGTGTATGAAAAGAAGATGCTTCAACAGCTCCTTTATCACTGGGAGGATTGAACCTAAGTAGCTGACTGGAACTTGTGTATCTATTGATTTGAAGTCTGTCAAAACACTACTATAGAGAAGTGGGATCTGTCCACCTCATCCCACTGACAGTTTTACAGGAACCTCTGAAATGTTTGTGTGAGTGTGAATGCATCATCATCATTAAAGCAGGACATTCCTCTTTAATCACAATGTTTGGAAGAAACTGTAGCACTGTGCTAACTGATGTTATCCTCACTCTCAAACTAATTTTGGTCCATAACAGGAAGTGGATGTGTTCTAGCAATGGAAAGATGGTGTTAAAACAGCTCTTATTTCCATCATTTGAGAAATTCCTTGTCTGCCCTGTTTCTGTTATATAACTACTTTTGGTCTAACATTCCTCAGCTGATCTCGCTATCAGTGTGTACACAGACAGTGTTACAGTATAAATGTCATCAGGTGTGTGTCACAGAAACAGTCTGTGAAATGTAACACCACTGAAAAGACTACGGAAGCAGCTTGTCTGTCGCCTGCTCACTTGCGTCTGCTGGGGGATATTTTATCAAATGTAGATTCCCCTTCCTGTAATGGAGTCAACCAGAGGTTTTGTGTTTTCCCAGGCAAATGAGAAGTACACTCTGTTTATCATGGGATGATGGGAAAGATGGGACAGAGGGGGAAACCATCAATGGGAAAATAAATAGAGAGATGAATCTTACACCACAGGAAACAGGTTTTGAACCTAAACACTTGGGCACACAGAGGAATGCGATTTGAAGGAGAGAGTGTTTCTGCTGCTTGTCAAGAGTTTTTCACTGAATGGATGAAAAAGGTGTACTTTACTGTAGTACCAGCTGATACCACCAGGACATAAAAGATTTCACAACATCACTTCTGTGTTTGATGCTTTATTTATCACAAATAGACTTAAAAGGTATATCGGCGCATGTATAGTTTGGCTTGGTGTTTTTTTTTTGTTTGCGTATTTGTTTGTTTGTTTACATTTTTATCATGTGACAGTGTCATCCATTCAGGTTTTGATCCAGTAAAGTATGATAAAGCTAAAGCCAAGACTTTTTTATTAACCAGTTTTCTTTATTAATTCTTTTGCAGTGTCTACCCCTCTCTAGCATAAACAACACAACCCAAGGTAAGTTTTAGCTCTATACATGTTGGAGATGTTAGTGTTCGTGCTACAAACCAGAATGTTTTGTAACATAAATGAATAGATGCCAGGCATGACAAAATAGCTCTGAAGGGGAGTGTATCTGTTCATTATGTATTTGTTATGCAGCATTGAGAAATATAATTGACCAAATAGAACTTGCATGAGTTAGTCAATGGTTTTGATCTGAATCAAGAGCATAGAAGGACATGTCTGGACTAGTAGAAATTACTCCTCTCAGGCTAAGTTTTTCCATTTACATTTTGGAGAGTTCCTGTTGGAACTAAAGAATGTGCTCAGGACTTGACAGTTGTCTTTGCTTCTTCACAGTGTGTTATCATCCTTGCCTCACATTACGAATTCTAATTAAGTGCAGATAAAATAGAAAATATGTAGCCTACTAAACAAATGTAATAAATACATGTCAAAGATTTGTAGAAATCTGAAAGGATTAAGAAGACATGCTACAGAAAAACTGCCAGATAAGCAGCAGACAGGGAACATTAACTGGCCAGTGAACTGGCCTTTTGCACTGTAACAACATTATAGTTCATAGACCCATCTCTGTAGCATAGATGATTCCCCAGCCGTCCCCTCCCAGCCTGTCTGCTTTTATAAACAGCTGTTTTGGTGTCAGGCTCCATTTGGTGACCCCAGGGGTCGTAGCAGTCCCAGAGGTCCCTGTGGGGCAGCAGAGCTCCAGCTCCAACAGAGTTCTGTTCATGGCCATGTTTCCAGTGTTTGTTTTCTCTTCCTTTTCTGTTTGTTCGGCCGTAGTAGTCCCTGTTTCTCCCCCACAGACTGTACAACTGGGACACTTTCACACATATACTCTCACAGGAAGGCATAATGTACATTATACAAACACATTTACCTCATAATGAAAACAGGATACACAATGGCATATTGCAAATGGTTTCATGTTTCGGTGTACATCATATAAACTCACCACTACTGAATTATTAACTATTCAAATGTATGGCTGAAAACATTATTAAATGAACAGTTGGACATTTTCCAAAAGTAATAGCTTTTCTCTTGTGATTCAGTAATATGTATAATAATAGTTAGACACATTATAAAACACAGATGGAAGGTATTTGTGAATAACTCATTTATCACTCTATGCTGTTACTTTCTATACAGTCCTGATGTTCCAAGAAGTCTGGGGTCGGAGTTTCTGTCGGACCATTGAGAAGCTGGTGGAGGTGGTGCAGGAGTACCCCACAGAGGTCGAGCACATCTACAGCCCCTCCTGTGTGCCTCTGGTGAGGTGTTCAGGTTGTTGTGGGGATGAGAACCTGGAATGCCATCCAACACAAACTACAAATGTCACAATGCAGGTACAGGTACATGGTATGATTCACAATAGTTGTGTGCATTCATTACTGTATGTACAATGTATTCATCTCAATCTATTTTATCCTTCAGTTGTTGAAAATTAGGCCAGCAGATCCAGGTCAAGAATATGTTGAGATGACGTTTGTGGAGCATCAGACATGTGAATGTAGGTAAGAAAAAAACCCCAAAACATCAGATTATTCAGCTGTGCAAATACTTGACAAAAAATGTACAGACATCACTGTTTGTTGTACCTGGGTGTTGTTTTTCATTTATATGAATATCTTACTCCTCAGAATCAGGAAGCCTGTTGTGAAGGATGAAAGGTAAATACATCGTTTTATGTCAGTTTTAAAACTGGTGAAAAGGACACATCCATTTGTCAGTAGATAATAGCATTGCTTTTTGCTGCTCTTTTAGGAAAAGGCAAAGAGGAAGAGGAAGAGGAAAGAAGAAGAAGGAAAAACAAAAACTCAAAGAGTGTGACAGGTGACGTCTTAATACTGCTGAAACAATTTATTTGCCTCCTGCATATCTGTTTTCAGCGTTAATGAGGTTTATTTGTCTTTCAGGTGTCAGATCCCTCGCAGGTAACTGCAGTGGCAACCCAACCTCCTGTTGCAGTGTGGCTCAACATTAACTTCCAGCACAGTGACGGCATCAAGAGTCTCCTTCGATCATCTGTCAGTTGTGTGTCTGCAACCAGAGGCTCAAACAGCTGGGTGGTTTTGCTGACATGCCTTCCTGCTACTGGACAGGGCATCTGTAATGAAAAGGTTCAGCAGGTGTTGTGATCGGTGGAAATACTGTTGTTACACACCAGAAACAATGGACATCCCTGGGAGCCAGTGCAATTCAGAACCAAACAGACTGATGCCTTCTCATTTACATTAGTTATTATCATTAAATGTAATTCTGCTCTTTGGTTTTCTATTTAAAGGCTCTTTTTTAACAAGTTATATTTATTGACACAGGTGAATATATTTGGACCAGCAAATTTCAGAAGGTTTGTTGTTTTTTGTTCAGAAACCCAAAGAAGCTTTAACTTGTTATAGAAAAATGTATTGGGCTGAGAATGGAGCTGTTCTGCACATGCAATAATGAAATGTCTCCCTCTAGTGTTTGTGGAAGTAATAAAACAGTTTCAAACAAAACTAGTTTATTTTAGATCAGAAAAACAGGATAAGACACAAGACATTGTTGTTATTGTCAGTCCTCAATCACAGTTAGATATGTCATCACTTTATTATAATATCCAACCCAACATTTATATTAGTTTCAATCTCATAACTGACTTGACTGTATGAGCCCCCTCTCCCTCCATGACATTATAGTGACCAGAAATGAATACTGACTGTTTTGATGTAATGCAAAACCTGAATATAAACAGTATTTATGAAAAAAAAAAGTGTATCAACTAATTTCATAACAGAAGATTATGTATGAGTAAAAGCTTGAGATATAGTATTTAAGCGTGAAATAAATGAAATAGTTTCTCTCCTCTTCCCTGGTTAAGGAAGAGAAGGAGTCATTGTCGCAGAAGTTCTGTCTGTGTAATAAATTAACAAAATCCCTACTGTGTGAAATCTAAATGACAACCATGAATTAGAGATGCAGTAAGTTAAGTATAATTGTATTTATATATATTACTTCTATGTGGTTCCAGGGCTGTATGGCAAAGGCTGCAAGAAGTGGACAGATCTGTTTTTTTTTTATTATACATATATAATTTTAGATCATTTCAGCAAGTGCACAGCAGGCTAAAGAGCTGATCTGAGGCCCGGCTGGAAACGGTAGATCAATAACCTGAACCATCACAACTCATTTGGAATGGTGCCTGTTCTAAAGTATTAACCACAATTATCTGTATTCTATTTTTAAATTGTGGTTTAAGGTTCTCAAATAAAAACTGTTTTGTACTTAATGCACTTAAACAGCACAGAAGGCTCCCATAAGCCTTCAACACAGGTGTCTTCATCAGTCTGTTTTTGGAAACACTGTGGTCAGGAGGTGTCAGTTTTAGGCAGTTATGTTACATGATGGTGTATTTCCAGTTTATTACTCAGAGGAAATCCCTTTGAAGATGTAAACGATGAAAAGTGTAAACTGTGTTCAAATAAAGAGAGAAGAGTGTGAATAAAACCATGTCTGTTGTCAGATGCAGAGCTAAAAAGAAGTGTTTTCAGCTTGGACTTGAACACTGTCAGAGTTTGGGTTTGTTTCAGATCATCACAGAGATTATTTCAAAATTTCATCAAACTAAAATGCTGCTTCTCTCTGTTTAGTCCTGACTCTGGGCATGAGCAGAGACAGGACTAAAAAGGGTTTAAAGCATGACTGAATGATACTAAAACACCGGTGGTAATGTGTACTACAACATAAAGTCATGTTTCAGTCACTGTGACACAGTCCTCTCTATTGTGTAAAGGTGTTTTGTTCACTATGGGCCTCATGCAGCAACATTCTCTTAAAATTTTCACACATTTTTTCTTATTTATGTTAAGAGAAAACATAAGAGGAATCAGCTCTGTTCATGGAGAGAATTTTGAGGCCTTTAATCATTTTCATCTTTTGCACGCCACCCAGCTTTTCAGCTTTTTTTTTTTTTTTTTTTTTTTTTGCTGTGTGCTTTTATTTCAAATGGAAACTCCCCAAAATACACACATCCACACTCATAACAGGTGTGATGGTTTATACTGATTATAGCTACAAGTACGAATTTCTCATTAGTCCAGGGGTGTCAAACTCATGTCAGTTCAAGGGCCGCATACAGACCAATACAACCTGAAGTGGGCCGGATCATTAAAATAATAACATAATAATATATAAATTATATCAATTCTAAAATATGTAAGTCTAACTTCTATGTTTTAGAGCAAAAAAAAAAGTTAAATCAAAATATCAAAATATATCATCAAAATGTTCACATCTACAAACTATTCATGTGAAAAGCATAAACAAAATGAAATTTATTAATAATTAAGAAAAGTGCAATTTTAACAATTATTTGACGTCAGCTTCTCATTTTCACATGTTCATTTTAACTTATGGATCACAGTGGATCTACAAATGCACAAAGCATTTAATAACAGGTAGAATATTGGTACAATTACTATTATTTGCATTTTTTATTTGTAACCCAATATGATCTCTGTTAGGCTGAAAAAGGAAAACAATAACAGAACAACCTGCAAATAATGTCAAAAATGGACAAAACAAAGTGAAAAATATTGTGGCTTTCATTGTTTATAGGTTATTATGATAATATTTTACTGGTCTGACCCACTTCAGATTGAATTGAACAAAAATGATTTTAACATCAATGACTGTTCACATCTTCAGTGTAGTTTTGTATTTCACCAATTCATCTTGCGGCTGGACTGGACGCTTTAGCGGGCCAGTTTTGGCCCCCGGGCCGCATATTTGACACCCCTGCATTAGTCTGTAATAATTCACACCAGCAAGAGAGAATTGAACACACTGCACCACAGAAGAATGAAAAACTAACCTCTAACTTTATCTGAACCCTCCTGGAGGAACATATTTACACTAATACACGTGTGCACACAAGCACCAAGACACATTTAGTGCAACACACAATGAGCCAGAGGCCTGATCTGGAACATTCTTCACAGTTATTAAATTACCCTTGTCCTTCAGAACAGGACAAATCTCAGTCACACATGGTGCACAAGCATTATAGAAAACTAAAATCTGTCCTGGGGAGCTGCCTTCAACAGACTGTTCCATATACAATGAGTTGCCCCCCTTTGTTTCATGCATGTTTTACTTCATTTGAGGGTTTCAGGAACATATCATCATCTATACCAAGGTCAACTCATCCTGAAATGAGCTTGACACCTTTGACTTGATATCTTCATTGTAATTTTTGCATTTCTCCAATTCATCCCATGGGCTGGATTGAAGGTTGTTTCATTAATTAAAAGAAGAACTTGGGTGGAGTGGTGAGCATGTTTACATACACACTAAAACTGTGCATGGTTCATTGAATCACCAATGCACACAGATTTTCAGGTAATATCTGTCAGTGGCAAAAGCTCCAAATAAAGAGAGGTCATGTCTGTGATTTGGCCACCTGATGGTTCATCAGATTCAACTGTTCTACGGATTCAATAGTAAGCCAGGAACATAAATGAGGATTAAGAAATTTTGTTGATAAATGTTTATAGTGTCTTTGTTATTAAGTATTTTAAATTTGTTCTTGGCATTCAAAAATATAATGAGTTCTATCCCGACACTTGTAGCAGAGCAATACTGACCAGTTCTTCATCCTGTCATTCAAAAGCAAATCCAGTATGTGATGTTGTTGAGTTTTTTTTTTTTTTTCATTTTAAGATTTACTAATCAAATATGAAAGAAATGGCACATAAGTTGGTCATGATTGTTGTAGAGGCTAAAACATGAGATATTAAAAATGGAGAAAGGTGAAAATGTATATAGATAGATAGACTCTATCTTGGAAAATAAAAACATTTAGAATTTTTATTTTGGAAATGTGTTATTGTAGCCTAGATGCATAAAGGAAAAAATTAAAACTTCATCTTAATATATGGACGTGTCTGCCCATTTAAGGGTTAAATGATACACGTTCCATCTCTGATTCTGAATCTGGGTTTTTTTACAGACCTATTTTCCTTACTCTTTTCTCAGACCTCTCCTGAATATTTAATGATAAAGGTTTATTATACACTTTGCAAAATATACTGAAATGTATTAAATCATAACATTTCAATACATTAACTCAGCTGATTAATGGGTTAGAGGGATCTCTATACCTAATTATACTGACCATTCAACTCTTTTCTGTAAAATGAATATTGTGTTGTTATTATTATTATAGTAGTATTTGTGCGCATGGATGAGCCATGAGACTGACAGCTCAGCATCCAAACAAAAAAGTGAGGTGAAGGTTCATCTGATTTATCACAAAACATCTACTGTTTTCGTCCTGTTGTTTCTTCGCGGTTACGGTCGACAGTAAACAATACTATTCTTTCAATGAGGCGACCAGTTCGGAATAAACCCTCGCCTGTCCTTTCGACGTTACAATATAGTGATTTCATTTAACTTCACTTCTTCTGATTGATTTTATTAATATTGAAAACCTGTGCCAAATCAAATAGACTATGTAGAATGTAAATTAATTTGTATTGTTTTGTGTTATTTATATAATTTGTGAAGCCCGCCCCTTTCAAAGATACCGATATCACGCGTTTCCATAGCAACATCATGCGCGATGCCCAGTCATAGTTTGCGGAATTGGGGCCCTGTGTTTTGTCTGACAGGATGGCTCAACATCTGAACTTTGGAAAAATACGTTGCAGCTCATCAGGTAGGGCTGATATGAGGGCACGCATAATTAACTAAAAGGATGAAATATAATGTCACGAGACACTACATTTCATGAAAGAGAAACGTCATCATCCAACCTACATGGCATTTTAGAGGGAATAATGCACCAAGTTTCCCCAGTATCAAGGCGTATGTAGCTATGAGCTAACGCTAAGGAGCCGAGAATTGCAGTGCATAGCGTTACAATTTAAGTAGAAAAATTTGATGCTTGTATAAGCTGATACTTGTTTAAAAACAACATAATACTGGTAAGTTTGACACAAAAACATTATTAGCCAAATAATGTATCGCTCGTCTCTGCATTAGCCACAGAGCTAATTAGCTAGCTAGCTAAACGTAATGTCAGCTAACAGGGTAGGGCAGTAAACGGGTTGGATTTGACAGATTTAACACTAGACGTTGTTGCTGGTTGAATAAATTAGTGTTTAGTAAGCATAACCATTTGGGTAATACCTTTATTTTTCTTGTATATTGACAGTATTGCTAAAGTTGAGTGTAAATTTAAAAAAAACAAACAGTGCTATAACATCAGTAGCTCATTTAAACTAGCTGCTATTGTGTTGCAGTGTTAGATTTTTGCCTGGATGTCAAACAAACTGGGTGACATTGACAGGATTTGCGCCACTTTAAATCTAGGTTTAGCCATTTTCATTCTGAATAATGTAAGTCCTTAACTCAATATTTTTTATTTCAGAGGAAGCAAGAATGAGCAGTTTCAGTAGACCCGACAAACACAGGACACAGCAGTTCACGCACCGTGGAACAACTAAAACAGACTTGGAGCGAGATTCTGGCTTTTCAGGTTTGAAGTTTTCTTCTTCTTTTTTATTTCTTCAAATAACTACTTTTTGTGTGTATTTGTGCTTGTGTTTGCCCCAAGGAAGCTCATTGTTCACATGGGAGTTGTGCTGTCAACTACACTTACATGTGTATATACAGCATATTTACGATTTGTGTAAAAACAGAGAAAAAAAAAAAAAGAAAGTCACATACAACATCAGTACTAATCAAAACTAGAGAGCTAGGTCACAATTTTATGTAGGGTATCTTCTTATGGGTCTTTTTTATGAAAAACTTCATTACACTGTGAAGGCTTGACCTGGATTTGGTGTACTCCTTCTCCCTGGGTTGATGGTGTCCTTTTTCAGTCGACCTAGAGATGGTTATCTACATCTGTCACTGTTTTTATAGTACTAATGTTCTGGTTCAGGTACTGCACACAATAGAAAGTTAAATCTTTTGCTTTTAAACATGAAGAGACCCATATGCTTGTCTTCTTCTCCTCAGATGCCAGCTCCGAGTACCTCAGTACAGTGGAGCTGACTGACTCTGAGGAGTCAGGAAGGAATGGCTCCAAAGTCAGCCAGGATCCCACAGCTCAGCAGGTGGCGGTGATGGGCGGCTCATACACTGGACTTTCTCCAATGATAATCATGAATAACTTTGTTTTAAACCAGGTAAGTTACAGCATTGTATATCTCTTTTTGCCCAACATTGATCTGTTTATCTTATTCCTTACTGTATTTTTTTTCTCCACTGTCTCATCACCTTTGTCATATTTTTATCTTCATTTCTAAAGAAGTGCTAGTAAAATAATTGTTGCCTTTTTATGAAATTCTATTTGAACCTAGGTAACCTTTTACAACTTAATTACACTTCTCTACTGTCTTATTGGTAGTTAATGGACATATTTACATCTGTCATTGTATAATGAATTTCTAATAAACAGCCAACTACATGTAACTGAGGCATTAGCTTACATCCCTGCTTTCCTATATGATTCTATAGATAGATAGATAGATAGATAGATAGATAGATAGATAGATAGATAACAGGTAATATGGAAATACTAGCTAAAAGTACCTTTTTTTTGTTGGTTTGAATGTTCGTTTGTTAAATATTATATGTGTTCTTTGGGTATTAAAAAAGGAAAAAATATATTACAGCACAATACTAAAGGTTCTTTTTCTTTAGCCATCAGCCATGAGTCCAGCAGAAAACCAGTGGGGTTTTTCTTCACCCATGGAAGTGATGCCTCAGTCACAGGTTGTTCTTCTCCAACCAATGGTTTCAAATGGCAGCAGCAGCTCCCCCAAATCTAGCAGTGAAAATACTAGACAATCAAGAAGCAACATACCTGTCTTCAAGTCATATCCTAGAATTGCACCACATCCTGGGGAAGTTCTGACTAAAAAAGTGGGATCATCCAGAATGAGGGGGACATCAACAGCAGGATATGAGCAGCGTCAGCATAAGCACCATCATGGCCATCGGCCATACAGCTCCCCCAATCCACAGCCAGCACTGCAGACCCCAGTCAAACAAAACAACAGCTTTGAAGCAGTAAACAGCCAGACACAGGGGGCTGATATTCAAGGGCAGCTCTGTGGTGACTCTCTTTCTCCGCTGACTGGGATCACCTCTCTGCCCCCCTACACACAGGAATTTTGGACATCGACAAACAACGCAGTCAGTGCTGACAAATACCAGGATACCCTTTCAATGGACAATAAACTGAAGCGTTTCAGCAACACCTACAACATTCTCAACAAGTCTGGCTTACTGGGAATAACGATGCGCACAAAGCAGCTGATCAAGGAGAACAAACGCACCCAGAGCCAGCTGCAGCAGCTCCAGGAGCAAACGGCAATGCTACTAAAGGCGCTGAGCAGTGGAGATTCACAGCTGTGGACTAAACTCCAACTCTCAATGCAAGACACAGACAAGGAGCAGCGTAATGTTAAACCTCAGACAGTTCTGGTGTAATATATCGGTGGACATCACCAACAGTTCTCAACCTGAGGGGTAAGGTCAAAAGAAGCCCTCTGAGGGTCACTTTTTTTAATGATATAATCAACACGACTGCTTCAAGGATTAAAAGTACTCAAACTAAAAATGAAGTGAATAATGCATCATTTCTGGGCTGTGGTGGTGATACAGAGGGTATTAGTGTTATTATTATTATTATTGAAGTTTGTTTGCCGAGTCAAAAATGTGAGGAACTGCTGGTGTGAGCTCCGATATCACAGCTGAAGCACACCTATTATTATCAAGTGGAAGTTAAGAAGCATGCTTGTATTTCAGACCTTTGCCTTTAATGAATTTTTCTGCCTCTGCCTTTTCAGAATGGCAAGTATCACTTGCAATAGGGCTATGGGTCCTTCTATGCTGAAATGCATAAACGCATGCCTTACAGCACAACAGCGGACACATGGAGTTTATGACTTACGTTGTAAAGGTCTTGAATGTGATTGCTATTAAATAAATTAAAACAAACTTTTTTTTTTTTTTTTTTTTTTTAATCAAGTAGAAACTTTGTGTGGCAATATGTGCCCTGCATTGTATTTTCATCTTTACTGATGTGAAGAGTTCAGAGGCCAGGCTGAGCCTTAACTGTTGTGGGTTTTTGTTGTTGTTGTTTTTTTGACACTTTTGTACTTATTTATGTTTAATAATGTTTCTGACCAAGACTAAAGCTGTGTGAATAACAGCAGGGTTCGCCTGTTAATTGTTAAAGTAAACGTCCTTATTCAACAGAAAATTTTAGTTTGTGAAATCTTAAATTGTAGCAAGGTATGGGGATGCTGTAGCCATATCATGTACTGGTCTTGACTTTAAAAATGATGCTGACTGTTCATTCTTGCTGCAGGCTGAAGCTTAATGTGATGTAGTGGTGAAATTCACCAGGCAGAGAAATCACAGCTAAATACTTAGATTTCACCATATGAACACTTGCACTTTAGTACAAGATGACGGATAAGAAAAATGTGCATCTTTAAATAGTCACTGCTCCTCTGTGTTGTTAAAACACAATGTTAATCCAAGTGTTTATCCAGTTGTTTGTGCCTTTCTAAAATGTTCATATATTTCATATCACTGCTTGTTTAAATTCATGCATTTCTCTTTTTTTGCTACATGTAGAAGAAAGCTGAATGTATTTAAAGGTCTCCAAAGAATTAGTTCCCGTGGAAAATTATCAAACAATCCATAGCCTTGACTAAATAATATGCAGAGTGGTTGTAGAATGGTAAGACAACAATTGATCACATAAATGGTTCAGTTTTATATATCAAGTCTATGATACTGTTGTATTATTTATTTTAGCTACAATGTACTACTGTTACATGAGTTTACACTCAAGAATAGTTATAAAACTAAGGAATAATCAGATTGTGCTTGGTTTTAATAGATCAGAAAATACATTAATAAAATCTTTAAATGGTTACATTAAATGTTTGCCTTTTTTCTGTAATTGTGTAGTATATGTTCTTTGTATGTTTTCTTAACATAAGTCAGTTTATTATTTAATTGCTTGGTATAAAACTTTGGTTGAAGACAATTTCCTCCCGATCTTTTATTTCAGTTAGAATTTGAAGTATTTGTGGACAAAATAAATGGACTTTGGTCTGGCTTAAATACTTTTATTGGTTCAGCAGGAATAGACAAAATATTTCTAAAAAAGTAAAGTGATACTTATTGAAATCCCAAACATCTTTGATGTTACATCATTGATTAAGTCTGTGAACAGTGAGAAGTATGTACTGGTACCAAAGGGCCCTATCATTAGCAGTGAAGTGAATATCTCATCTTTGGGGTGATCTGCACGCATATGAGATGTGAGTTTATGGCACATTGTGATTAATACCCTGGATAATAATGTGGTACATCATACGTTCCCCACCCTGTCTTATAAAGTACCATATTACTTTCATCAAACTAAGTCACATTCAGTAAAAAAAAAAAAAAAAAGTCAGTCTCCACATGTGACAGTTTGTCTAATTTGGCAGTTCAATGCTGTGGGTCAGTATAAACCTTATTTCAATTTTCTGCTAGCCCTTGATGTCATAATGAGTCATTATAAAAACTACCATAAATTTCCTGAATGTCACACTGTAGCGTCCTATAAGGAGGTGTGGAAAAACAGTGCACAAACTGAAATCTCAGAACACCGCACGGCACAGGCAGTGAAAATAGTTGCGGAAAAAATTATTAGAGCATCAAAGGTCATCAAAAACAATGGTTATGCAATCAAGTAGTAAGTCCTGTATGTGTCATGTGACTAAAACAGAAAAGAAAACACGGAATGCCTAAAAGCACTGTTTTTGTCAGTACAATGTCATAGATATTGATATAAGAACTGAAGTGATTTTGGTTATTATCAAGAAAACATGGAAAATGGATAGATATCAGCTCTGAAGTTAAACTCTTACTGTATGAGCTATTTTTGTTATTATATTTATCCAAAAAATGTACTTTTAGTTGTACTAGACATTAAAATGAACAAGAAATTGACGAAAACAACAATGCTCTAATATTTTTTTCCGCAATTGTAAGAGCAGAGTTCAAAAATGCGAAGCTGCAAAAGAATATGCATTTCAGTCCTAATATTTTCATACAAGCATGTACTGTAGCGATTGTTCAAAATAACCAACTTATAAATCTTAATATTGCTATGTGAAATAACACTATGCACTATACAAAACTTTCACATTGCTTATATGGCTCCTGTCCTTAAAGGAATGTGTACTGAAAGCAAACTATCTTATGAACTAATTTAAAAGTAGTAAAGCATCTGTTTAGCATTTAAAATCACCCAAAATAAGCACTTCCTACAACTTGAGTTGCTTGTGGATTATTCAGAGCTGTATGGGAAGGACACACATTTGTCAGTCTTGTTTCTGTGGATCCGTGTCCTCAGAGCACATCTCCACTGTCTGCACAGGCAGAATAATGCCCAAGATCCAGCGGGTACCAAACACATCCTTTAGGTTGTTTCTCCACGGGTTGTGATTCTCCACAAGCTCACCCCGCTGCATCTGACACCAGGTCTGTCCTCGGGCTACCAGCAGCACCTGCTGGCAACAGAAACCTGCACAGACCAGACCGATGCCCAACCACACATAGAGCATCAGCACCAGGAACAGCTGCAGACCTGAGATGGTTCCTATGGGGGGGAACGATGAACGAACACATGAGGAAGTCAACATTTATCGTGTTATGTTTATAGGAATTGTAAAAGTACCCACCCATGAAGAAGTAACCAGTGGAGAGAGGAAGAAGAGTCAGGAAGGTGAGTGGGTTTTCAAAGGAGATGGAGTACTCCACTGTTAGAAAGGCCACACCAAGAACCAAGGAGTACAAACAGGTGCATGAAGTGTAAATACAAAACATGATGAAGTAGCGCATGTTTTTGTTGCCAATGCAGTTTCCAGTGAAAAAGCAGTGGTGATCCCTCTTGAGAATAACTTTCTTACACAGCTTGCAAAAGTGGCGTCCATTGAGGAGGTAGTGTGCGTCCACTTTGTCGGAGCAGTGCGGGGAACACACAGGAATCACAGTCTCATTGGCACTTTCAGCAGGATATTTAATAGTCATTATGTAATTTCCCAGGGCATTGAACATCAAGAAAAGGAAAACAACTGTGTGAAGAGCTGTAGAGCCTCTCAGTGATGTGTCCGGGCTGGGGAAGATAGTTGGAATGAAATAGCAGAAGTGCAAAACAAAGGTAGCTGCTGTAGCCATGAAGAAGTACACAGGTGCCACAGCATTGAGAAGTCTCAGTTTTAACATCCGGGTAAACATACCTGTGTGGGAGGGAACACAGTGTTTATCATATGCTACAGTATTTGGCAGCTTAGACAGAGGCACGTGTCAAAGATATTTTCCAAATTACAGTTGGATCAGGTGAGCTTTATTTATTACACTGGAGACAGAGTGTAACACCAACAACGCAGCGATAACCTGTCTGCTTTTAAGTCTAACTGGATTCTGGTCTTCAATATCTGAAGTGTATTCAGCAATTTTAGGTCTAACCACTGACCTCTGCCCTTTTATCAGACTTTTTGGTGTACCATTAGAAGATCTCCATCTACAAAGGCCACGATTAGATAGTATAGCCTTCTTCCTTTTAGCACAGCGACTCACTGTTTTAAACTGGAAGAATGACAACCCCCACCCCTCTTTGGCAGATGGATATGTGATGTGATATTTTACCTTAAGATTAAAAAGATTAGATACACACTGAATGGATCAATGGGGTAATTTGATGTGGTATGACATCCTTTTATTTCTTATGTAGAACAGCTGACAATGCACTGTGACTCTGGATAACATGTGCTGTGTATAAAGTGGTTGGGTAACTACATTGTGGAACCCTTTTATTTTTTTGGTTGTTTGTTGTTGTTGTTGTTGTTGTTGTTGTTTGGCATCTTATACCTTAGTTATATGTCTCAGTGGTTGTCTTATTTTTTTTCTGTATGTTTGAAAGACGTAAGAAAAAAATGTCTGTGTTTAACTCAGCAGTGAACAATTTATACAAAAGTTGATCAAAGATGAGGAAGAAGCAAATACAATGGAAATGGTATGACACTATTCTGAAAAATCAAGAATAAAAGAACAACAATGGTATTCAACAAGAAAACATGTATTTTTTGTAAGAATTACAAAGTTCTCATAATTGAAGTTCCTATGACATTTTTGATGCTAAAACGTATTCAGTGTAATAATTGGCTAGAGGAAAGAGGATTTTTTTTTTTTTTATCATGCCTAAATAGCAAGAGTTTGGACAAATTGTTAGTGTCATTGTTGGACAACAAAAGTAAATATCAAATTAAACATGTTTTATTTGAATTATCAATGTCATAAACCTTTTTTTTCCCATATTTACAGCATACAAATAATATTAACATTATATTCAAATGATTTTGCAAAGATATTTGCATTTATTATTTGTAAGCACTGTGTGTTTAGAATATAACAAAATAATATAGTAGTCAAATATCAGTATATTTGGAATAACTTTAGAGTATTTATGAGAATTTATAAAATGAGCCCAGACTGACAACAGAAAACTTTATCACTTTCCAAACATTCATACTCATAAAACACCTCACAATTTTTTTTCCAATTCAAAATACATTTTCCTGAAAATATAAGTAATTACCTACCCAAAAATATGTTTGGTGTAGATTATTGTGATTTTTTTTTTTTTGACCAGATGTTAAACTTCCCAATAGGTGTTTTGTAAAAGAAAGGCAACTTATTGAAAGAACAGAAAAAAAGAAAAGAAAATGAATAGAGATAAATGGAAAGTAACAGACTTCCATTTAACATTGTGTGATATAGCTGCTCTTTTCATCCAGTGAATGTAAGTCTGCTGCTCAGAGAACTAATTGCTTTGCAAAATGGGGTCTGGGGACTCTAAGGGGCCATTGAGAATACCAAGAATACCTCATCCTCTTCACTCAATCTCATATCCTACTGCACTGACAGAAGAATCACAGGGTGTCAAGATACATAAATAAATGATAAGGAGATCCCTTGGTCTATATGTGGGTCCTTAAGGTCGCGTTTGGAAAGAACCCACAGAATGAGTGACTGACGCTGTTTCCTCTCCTTCGTGTTTCTGTTATAAAGGGATGAGGGTAAATTGGTGATGGCGTCAATGACTTAATTTCCATGTCGATGCAGATATATCAGTTATTGTTTGAGATGATCGTGTCTGTGTGAGATGCCTACCTGCAGGTGTTTGGAGAGCGCAGGAGCTGTCCTTTCAGCACCACAGACCTCCGCTGCTTCATTCACAACGACCGAAGGTGATGTTGAGCCATCGACAGCTTTTTTTTTTTTTCTCATTAAGCGGCGTGCTCCCGTTTCTACCGCCGCCTATTGGTCCGGGGATGCGTTTTTATGGCTGTTTTTCTTATTTCGGTGACAGACACAGAAAGCCATGCAACATAAAGCCGCCACTCCAGATTTCCAGACATGAACACAAGAGGAAGATTGTTTGTCACGATTCATTGAACAAATCGAAAGATCTGCTCGCATTTTTTACCCGTAGAGACCCAAACGACCACCACTGAACTGAATCGTTTACTGATCTAAAATATTTAATATCTATTGATCCATTAATCCTACCGATATATGTTGAATATTGGTGTAAAATGCAGTTTGTCATCTTTTCATGGTCATCAGATATGATCCATTTTACGTCCAGAGGCTTCGTAGTGAATGTTAGAAACACCGTCATCTTCTACAACATTAATTCACCAGTGAAACTCCTGGAGTTGATTGAAAGTGGATGGAGATACTTGGTTTATGTTCAGTTATTGATATCTTTGCTGAAAAAGTCCCTTTTCCTCAGTTTTCTCCGTTTCAGATATAATAACTCTCAACTCTCTAATCTGAGCTGTTATGAACATGATCGGTAAATTAAATAATAAAAATACATGATTTTCACTGAAAAAGATGTAAACCACAGAGGATGGTATGACAAACTGGGATAAAAAAAACAACTTAAAGAAGGTTAAATAGAGAGAAAAATGTATCTGGGTACAACTATAGATGTAGCACTGGTTCTTTACAGGTTAAAGCAGTAATGTGAAAGTGTGAAAGTCTGAAAATGCATAAAAGCTGTGACTGGATGTGTCCGAAAATGGATGCATGGGTGGATGTGCCCGAAAATGGAACCATGGGTGGATGTGTCAGAAAATAGAATCAATTGTACGAAAATTGATTCATGGGTGGATGTGTCTGAAAATGGAACCATGGGTGGATGTGTCCGAAAATGGATTCATAGGTGGATGTGTCTGAAAATGGAACCATAGGTGGATGTGTCTGAAAATGGAACCATGGGTGGATGTGTCCAAAAATGGAACCATGGGTGGGTGTATCCGAAAATGGATGCATGAGTGGGTGTGTCCGTAGATGGAACCATGGGTGGATGTGTCTGAAAATGGATGCATGGGTGGATGTGTCCAAAGATGGAACCATGAGTGGGTGTATCCGAAAATGGATGCATGGGTGGATGTGTCCGAAGATGGAATCATGAGTGGGTGTATCCGAAAATGGATGCATAGGTGGATGTGTCCGAAAATGGAATCATAGGTACACAATTGTCCGAAAATGGATGCATGGGGGTAGGGGGTGAAATTAGGAGTTTTCTTAGTACCACTCCAATTAGGAAAACATCACATTTCTGATCATTTTTAATTTTTTTGCCGAAATAACATTTTTTCACTTCCAACTTCTTTACAAAAATATTAATGTTACTTGAACATAATAAAGTAGTTTTTTAGATGTCTTCTCCCACTGCCTGGAACACCCTGCAGAAGGAGCTAAAATGAAGGAGTTGGTGTCTTTGAATTCATTCAAAACCATTTGAAATTAATGAGAAAAGGAAATATCTGGATGTAGAAGTTTTTTTCTGACTGACTGAATTGGGTTCTGCTTTGAGATGCTATTAAGAATCAACTTTATTGACCAAGTATGTGAACACATACAAGGAATTTTGGCTTTGGTTTTTCTTAGGTCATGATGGACAATTTCAACATAAAACCAAACACACTTAAACATAGAGCTAATATGAACATTCGACTAGAGACAAGGAAAACAATGGGTTGAGGATAGTTGAGATCAATTTAAAATGACTGGGTAGATGTGTGTTACAACTGAGCTTAGAAAGAGGACACTACCACAGAGTTACACTCAGAGAGAGGTTCAGGAACTATGTACAAATTTATATACAATGAACTACAATCAAATATGCAATATTGATTGGGTTCGTAGGATGAGTCAAAGCTGAGGTCAGTAAACAGGTCTGAGGTCAAAAATCCAGGAGAGCAGAGAATCAGCAACGATATCCAAGGGGTAAAGCAGGCTCTAGTCAGAGGACAAAGAGTTCAAAAACCAGCAGGCAAAAATAGTGAACAACACAAAAAGGAGGAGGCAGATGCAAATACTGTTGTGCAGACGAAGGTCAGTTTCCAAGGTCCGTCCAGAGGGGCATAGGTACAGGTTGGGTTCAGGATGATTTGAAGATCCGGTAGACAGGTGGTCGGTCAGTAGGGGGTTCAGGCATAGCAAAAATTCAGTGGTCAGTAACGAGAAACAGGTCATACATAGGGACCACAGACAGGAAGACACACTCATGACAGGTTTGACAATCTCGAACTGAACTGGACTGAATGACACACAGGGTTTATATACACAAAGGGAGGGAAAGACAATTAACAACAGCTGGGTAACAAGACACACCAGGGTAATTAATTTTGGAGGGGAAAAAAAAAAAACACAAGGAAGAGGAAGTAAAGATAGAGGTTATGACACAGGAGGGAACTTAACAAAATAAAACAGGAAGCGACAAGACAGAACATAAAACAGACTCAATGTCTGTTTCCAGACATGACAGAGGTGTACAGAGAACTGGTCTATTAAATAAAATATATGATTATGAATATTTTATTCACAGTGGATTTTTATTGTAACAGATGTGTATATACTGTAGATCTGGTCTATTAAAGGGATATTGTATACTTTAAATAGACCACATTTTAAATAATTTGTGGTATTCTATATACAGTATATGCTTTTACTATGATGTTTTATAGATGCATGGGTTGATGTGTCTGGAAATGGATGTGTGGAAATAAGACTAGTCTTCTTTCTGCTCCATTTCATTTTAGTACGGAGAACATTTGTGATTCTATTAAATTGTTTTTTTTTTATTTTACAATGAATGAAATAAAGATTCTTAAATAAAAGGGAAAAAAACATGTTTTATGTATGGTTTTAGGGTGGATGTGTGGCTGGAATTTCTATTTTCTGTGTCTTTTGCTGCCGTCTTGGCCAGAACACTCTTCCAAAATAGATTTTTTATCTCAACATATCATTAGTTTTTTTTTTTTTTTTTTTTTTTTACTGGTTAAATAAAGCTTAATAAAAACAATACATTTTCCAGTGATATTTGTGGAAAAGACCACTATTTATAGCTTTCTCTGACAATGAATGCATGAAAGTCAAAGTTCCAGTAGGTGGCAATACATCCTCAGTTTTACTTCTCATTGCTCCTTCACTGTTTTATATTTTCCTTGTATTCTGGAGATGGGTGAAATACAGATGACATTTGACTTATGTAATGAGCTGTCAGTGGCTGGAAATCTATGCTTTTCAAAATAAAAAAAACAAAACAAAAAAACCCTTTGTGAGTTTAAGAAATAAAAATTAATCCATCGAGTTTAAGTCTGATATTGGGGTTTTGTTTTTTTTTGTTGTTGTTTATTTATTTATTTTTTTTGCGCGCATATGTTCTCAAACAGTCAGAGTTAGAACATTTCTTGACCCTCCCTTGGTCGTTGTCCATGCCAGGCGTTTCATTGTCAGACGGTCCCTGAGTAGGTGGGAGTTTCTCTTGTTTCTTGGTGTTGAAGGAAAAAACACAGCAGCATCCCCATCACCAGACGCCTGCGACCAGGAAGCTTTATAAGGTGAGCGGTGTGGCTGTTAAACTCGTGTACCCGCTTGATGATATGAATGTTGTCTGGAGGAGAGGTGTGTTTTTTGGGGCTATTTATGGCGCTTTCGTTTCCATCAAGTTGCAGAGCCGGAGGAAGGTGGGTGCGCAGACTGTTGTGAGTGCTGCAGCAAGCGATGCTACAGAGTCGCCAAAAAATCTCTGACAAAAGAGACAAACATTCTTTTTTTTTTTTTTTTTTTTTAACACCAACACGTTGTTTTGTTTTGTTTTGTTTTTTTTTAGATTTAACACAATACATAAACATCCTCCCTCCTGCGATGGTTCTGCGTTGCTATTGGCTGGCGAGGATGAGGATGCTTCTGGCAACGTGTGAGACCTTAACACCTAAATCAGATGCTTTCTTCCGTCTACACCTATTGTTCCTCATATAGTCCCTTGGGTGTTTGCCTGCTCTTCGGTGTTTTCTCTCTGGATGTTTAACTTTACGTAGGGATTCAAATTTATCAATGAATTTTGCAGATTTGTGGTCTGCTTCAGCATCATTGTAGATTTATAGTTGTGGTCATTACATCTTCAGTCTGAATCCACACAGACATAAGGCTCTGTTGGGCATGGAGCTTTGACCTGTTGAATCTAAACTGAATTCTTTAATACAAAACATGTCCTGGTTACTGAAAACAGCATTTAGAAAATATTCCTGAGGTAAACTGAGGTCATAGCTGTATAAATGCCAATAGTCATTTAATATGTTACAAATTCACAAATAAATTTCAGTTCTGTCCTTATATTTTCTGTCTTATTGTGTGAAAGTCAAGCAAAACTGTTATATGTTAACCCAACCCATTTGTCATTTGTATCTGACTATGATGAAGGGACATGGCCTTTCAAATGCCAGACTTATAATGAGTTTTTGGCATTTTAGTGGGTCATTTTCGTATCACATTTGCATTGCAGTATATGCCACTGTGAAAATTATGAATGTGGGAAAAGGTCTTGTTATAAAATGATACTGAGGGTTGTAAAGGTATTTTAACAGGTTCAGAGTATCTTTATATGATTCTACAATATGCATGTCTTACGGTTTCTGAGGATAAATGGCAGTGGTTTCATGAATTAAAAATAACAAAAACCTAAAAAAAAAAAAAAAAAACCTAAAGCTTTAAAGCCAAACTAACAGTGCGCAGGTGCTTTAATAATATATGATATGAATGATGACATTTTCAAACAATTTTCAAGTGAGAATTTATCTAAAAAATGTTTAATTTGTGATTGCACAAGTTAAGTCACTAAAGAAAAAGCAGCAAATGAAAGCTGGTCATCTTTATGTATCACACAGGCATTAATATTTCAGGAGATTCTAAGCTGAGATTGAAGACAGAGCTTGCAGAGGTAAGATGGACGTGCAGTGCATGAACTGCATCTAATAGCATCTAACTGTGAAATGCCATGTTGTAGTTCATCAGAATGTGTTTGGTTTCAGCACCTTGAGCAGGTGGACAGCTCCAGCTGCACCCAGTGATCAAACAGGAAAAGCAGCCAAGCACACAGATGCTTTGTTGTTTGGATTTGACCTTTTTTTTTTTTTTTTTTTTTTTTTTTCTTGCCAGAGTAGGGAGGAGTGCACGAGTCAGATCAAATGTATTGGAACATACAGGCCTTTGCTCTGTGTTACTGGACCCCGGAAATCAAAAGCAGTAGAATCTGTACCAGAGGTCAACTGATGGTGGAACAGGCCGTTGACTGGAAAATAACAACCGCCCCCTTAAATACTGATACTGACGATGTTTTATTTACATCTAAAATTAACTATCTTTGCCTGAGAAAATTTGAAAATGCACAAGTGTAGAACTACAAATCTAAGTCAAAGTGGAAAAACCCCAATAAATCTGAATCACTGAATGACAAACTCAAAGTAATTCATGGATGAATATGGAGCTGAGGATCAAAATAACTATATGTTCAGAATTTGTTCTCCTCAGAATCAGTTATTTCCTGTTTAGTCACCTAATCTTAGCATACAATCAATTATTCAGTTATATAAATATATATTCAGTGGTAAATATTTTTAATTTATGTTTAATGGTTGATGAATTAGGACAAATTGACTTTTTAAGCATGATTTTAAAACTTGTCTTTTAAGAATGAAGTATGATGAAACTGCATTTTTAGGAAACATGAAATTGAAATAATTACATAAGTTTTAACTATTATAATTATGAGCTAAGCTTAGTTTTGTACTGCATGAATGTAAATGTTCTATACTGTGTGTGCACCTGCCTGGGGACAGCAGATGGAAAGTAGCTCGTATCTAACTCTGGTGCAAAGCATCTCTTCTGTCTGAGATTCATATATTTGTACATTGTCCCTGACACATAAACAATGAACTAAACAAATTCATCATCTATCAATCTATCTACATATTTCTATAAAACCAGGTCTGCTCCATCATATACAGAGAATTATGGTTGTAATTGTATGTATCTTGTCTTTCTTCAAGTATTATTGTGCATGTAATGTGAACAAACTTGCATATAGCAGAGGTGGGGGAAGTTGTCTACTTTGCTCCTTACCTTTTAGATGATCATGAATGAGTGTTAATTATGCTGGCGTTCAGACTGAAGATCAGCCTACGCTTTTAACAGATTGCACACATACTGCGTAACACCAAACAGGCATCTTCCTGTCTACATTCTCTCGTGGCTCGTTGTAGTAATTCTGGTGTGATGTGAAGACGTGTTTGCAATACATTCAGGGCTGCACCATGTGTGAGCTGTGTTCCTGTGACTCATATTTCTAGATGTATGTCACATGCTGCTATATGCATATACAAATGCTAGAAACATCTTTTCATGGATAAATTTAGCACATAGAAATATCACAATACAGACACCACCGGCTACGTATTGTTGGCAGTGGATAACTGTGAAAGCTCCATTTGTATTCTATCTAACCATCACAGTTATGTACCATAGGCCTTGCTTTGTTCTATTTTCTCTGCAGTTGAGATTAAGCTCCCTGCTATTTGAGATTCCTGCTGTGAAGTTTTCTGCTTTTCCACAGGGGTCCAGGCTGCATTGTCACTGATGTACAGAGATTCACAAAGACCACAGTGTCACAAACTCAATATACGACCAGAGAGGCGTCGTTAATGTTTACAATCCAATATCAGACCATCTTCATACAGACTGCCATCCAGTAGTTGATTTTGATGTACCTGAAGGACCTCTTCAATATCAGAAGAGGTATCAGTATGAGACATGTTTGTTTTTACTGGTTATACTGTTGTGGAAAAAACTATTAGACCATCAAAACTCATCAAAAAGAATGGTTATGCAATCAAGTACTAACTCCTGTGTGTATCATTTGACTAAAACAGGCAGAAAAGAAAACATGGAATTCCTAAAAGCACTGTTTTTGTCAGTACAATACCATAGATATTGATGTAAGAATTTAAGTGATTTTGGTTTTTATCAAGAAAACATGGAAAATAGATAGATATTAGCTCAGAAATTAAACTCTTATGAGCTATTTTTGTTGTTATTGATAGAAATATTATGTTCGCCGAGACAAGAGATGGAGTCACTGGATTCTGGAATCATTTTACTTGCAGTAAAGAGCCAAGTACATACAGGAAGGTGCAGCAGTTGACTGACTAATCAGGAAGTCTAAGCTATAATATAGAACATGGATAACACACACACTGGTCCACATGTCGAACATACTAAGGTGTTCCAAGCACATACGTGACTAAACATACATGACATGTCACCAAGCCTCATCCATGACCCATGCTCTAGATCCCTAGCATTTACAGAGAAATAGTCTAATACCATATTTTTCTAATAGTTATCATTATATTTGTCCAAACAAATGTACCTTTAGTTGTACCAGGCATTAAAATGTACATGAAATCGAAGAAAGCAAGGGTGGTCTAATCATTTTTTCTGTGACTGTATGATTCATTTCAATTGATAATTTACAGACACCATCTATTACTATGGCTAGCCTTTGTTACCGTTTGGTAGGCATGGATGTGGATGGACAGCAATTTAGACCCAGTCAGGTTTTCTCACAGGCCCATCAGTTCCAGCCTGTTTTGCAGTGGAAGGAGCTGTGGGTGGATCTTTGAAAAGCTTGGAGGGATGCAGAGACACAGCGATCATGCAGGTCGTGTGGTTCTGATTCAGGGTCAGTGTCCAGGTTTAAAAGCAAATCAATTAAGCGTACATACGTTAGACTCCTAGCCTTCATTCATGCCAGATGGGTCCTAATGAGGAATGGCCCAGTCCACACAGCGGCAGGCCAGACACACAGCCCTTCCCCCGGGGCCCAACTGAGCATGTGCAGTCAGAGAGGAAGCAGGTGTTTGGTTTGTTGAGCACAGCCTCTGTGTGAAGTCGTGGCTCCAGTCATGGTTTGTTCAGGCTTCAGAAAGAGCTGTATTAATGGTGAGCTCTGTGCAGACACACCTCAGTGATCTGTGTTTGTGTGATATGTGATAGAAAGAGAGAGGGAAGTATGCATGGAGCAGGTGGTGAGCAGATTGGGTCTTAACCTGCGCCCCTTTTCTCCCCTCGGGTTAGGTCTGAAAGGGTCTGCTGCCCCACAACAGTGTCTAACAAGAAACTATCACAGCAGAAGCCTGTTGCTCCTGCAAACACATGACAACTCCTTCAAATTACCCAAACATACTAAAGAGCAGCTGCACTAAATGACAAAAAAATGCTGATTCCTTCAGTGTGGGGATCACCCTGACGTTCCACTATTAAGATTAATTGTACCCAGCTCTTAATAACGCAGCCTCGGCTTTCACATCACCAATGCAAATCCTGTATCTCAGTTTTTATGTGCAAAAGCGGCCTGTTAACACCTGTTTTTATCAACATATGTATCCTGCATTATGTCTGCATAAAAGTACTGAAAAGCTTAGGAACAGTGAGTATTTCATTAAATTTTGTTTGTAGATGCACTGTCATCTCCAGCTCTGCTTTACTTCATCTTAGCAGATGAATATTCAGCCTCTGGTTATAGCAGATGTTTGCCTGTGAGCAGTGTCTGGACAGTCACATTTATCAGTATTACATTATTAAACTACAAAAGCACTCGGGGAGCACAGACCTCCGCCAAGGTAGTGTTTGTACTTTTTTTTAAAGGTACTATTTGTACTTTCCTCCGCTAGGCCTCATATGCATCTCTGTGCCGCCATGCCATATCTCGCAATGATAAAGAATCCTTTAAAAAATTCCTGGATCCAGACGGTGATCTGGGTCACCTCCAAAATGTAATCATCTCTTCCTTGACCCAGAGTGGACATATCCTGAAAATTTCATCAAAATCTGTCCTTAACTTTTTGAGTTATGTTGCTAACAAACAAACAAACAAATAAAACAAACAAACCCATAAACCATGGCAAAAACATAACCTCCTTGGTGTAGGTAATAAATCACAAAATATACTACCTAACTAAAAATAAATCATCTTACATGTAATGTACTGCTGGACTTCCTTTAGCTTTGATTACAGGACACATTCACTGTGGAATCCTATATGAAACACAGCACTTATGTCACATGAAAATACAGCATAACTTTAAATGTTTTCTTGTGTGTGGCTGCCTATTGCTTCTTATTTTCCAATCTAAACACTTTCCAGAATAAAATATTTATTGGAATAGTAATAATAAAGTAATCTTGTGTTGTATGTTAAATTACTTTAGTAGTTAGACTAGTAGTAATCTGTAACCTTGTAAACTGCAGAAAATGTAACAAAATCCAAACCAATGTGCATGTGTATTAATGAAACATAAACAGAATTTAACATGATAATATAAATGTCTGAAGAAAAATGGCTTGCACACAGAATGTATTCATAATTAGATGCTGTGCAGCTTTTAGCAGACAGCCATAAAAATCCATCTGTCACTCAGTCGTTTGATGTGTGCTTTGTAAAAGCCAACTCATCCGTATCAAATTTGCAGGTTGGACTGTCATAGTTATTTCAGTTATCAAGGTGTGTGGTCTGGAACTGTGTGACAGCATATGCTAAACACATGTGTCCTTTTTTGTAGTTTTCATTTTAATTGTATTTATTTATTTTGAATAGATAAGGTCTGCTTCCACCGATTGCTTCTTAAACCACAGTATTTTGATCATCAGACTCACTGTTTCAGATTAACATGCAAAGCAAAGCTGAGAAGCACTTATACATATTCTACCACCTCTGAGCCTTTGAGATGAAGTTGATGATGGGGGGAAATGCCCGACCTTTCTTTTCCATGCAGGTATCGCTGTCTCAAGTAGAGAGAACAGCCTATTCCAGTGCAAACACAGCAGTGGCAGGGGAAAACTGCATGTTTAACAAGGCTGGAGTCAGTACAGTCACTCAGGTGAAAATCTTTTGTGTTTTTATGGTGATTGTGAGTTGTCTTCAGGGGTAGTCTTTTATCTCACAGTCACTGGCAGTTGATGAAGTTCAGAGGTTTGGAAGTCAGTGTAAACCACATTTTATTTATGGTTCATTTCTCAGGCAAACAGCGGCTATCGCTCTCATTGTCTCAGGCTGGTAATGTACTGTTTCTTGACCTGCAAGTGGATGTTTGATGGCAGGAAGGGAAAGCTGTTCCAGGGCTGTCCAGAAATGTTTTATGCTGTTGATAAGGCTGTGCTTTGTTGCCTGACATCCCATCCCCTCCAGCATTATAGTGTTCACAGAAGGAGTCGTTGTTGACTCTTGAGTAATGGTGCATTGAAACAAACCATGATACAGCAGCAGATGATTTAATCAAAATATTATGGAGGGGTGGTGATAGATTGCTGGATTGAATCAGAGGTTATTGCAAGTTATCGATCTTCTGAGTTACACTTTAATTGTTTAGTCTGTATCACCTCAGGGGTTATAACTCACACAGATGCCTCAGCTGTTTTCTTTCTGGTGCAATGAGCTGATTAGCTGACCTGAGCTAGCATTCTTCTTTACTGCTTGTCTCTTTTCTGCTTCTCTGACTCAAATCCAGGTGTATCTCATCACCAGCTCACAGCTCGTCTACTTACTTCAGCATCCGAGGTGATAATAGCGTAACAGAGCGCAGAGGAGAGATTTCAGTCATGCCTCCAGCGGGAAGCATCGTGCTGATTCTCAAGCCAAACATCAGTTTGTTATCTGCTGCGTTGGCTTGGGAAGCTGATTCAGGGATGAGGGGGGAAGAAGAAGACAGAGGGAAGGGATTAGAAAGACGTCAGATTTGCAGAGTTGAATAAAAATAAGGAAGGCATGGATACCACAGGGTTTGTGCAAGGATGTTGGAGTGTTTATATGTGAGGGCTGAGACAGAAAGAAAATATCCACAGAGTCTGGTGCTTAAACTGCTGAGTCATGCTGTGACGTTTGCCCAAATGTTGTGTGAAACTACACCATACTCAGCCTGTATCCTTTAGCATCCTGCTCTGGTCTGAGGTAGAAGTAAGAGCCGGCAGTGTTCCGAGTGTATGAGGAAGAGGAACAGCTCAATGTGCAGTGAAGGTCTGTTAAAGCTTCTGCCTGTCAAAGTCTATTCAGTCTCAGCATGTTTCCAGTTTGCAGCTAGTTAAGTATTTTATAGCATATTGTTATATTGTTTATGTTAGATTTAGCTCATGTTGCTTGACGCTATTAGTTATTGAACCTGTGGGTAATTTACTCCCAGTTGTTGTTGTTTTTATGTTCTAAAAATAGAAAAATCATTACTGAAAGGGTTACAGTGCTTTTCTGCTGTTTAAAGCTTTCTCATTTAGTGAAGCATTTTGACGGGTGATACTTTTATCGAAAGTACCTCAAAAACACTAATCCCAACAGTCTGAATGCTGGAGTGCTGTGTTTTATCACCTACACAACTTATGGTAGTGAATTTTTAATCCAAATATATTTAAAACACAAATCTACTGTTTGTAAATGACTCCAGTTAGATATCACATTTTATTTCAGATGATAAGACATTTTTGAAATTTCAGTGAAATTTTGTAATAACAGGTAGAGTTAAATTGCTAAATAGGAAAGAGTGACATTCAGTGGGTCAGCTGGTGTGGAATCATTGCCCTGCAGGTTGTGGGTGTGTATGTTATGGATTTGCTCTTCCTAGGGGAATCTCCTCCTTAGTGTTCTCCACAGGGAGGCTCAGATGCAGTGTATCTGACAGTATCTGAATATTGACTGCAACATACATGGTTTCACAACAGGAACGAAGAAAGCTACCAAAGTGCATCTTAGTAGTATTTTTATACTTTTCTTCTTCTCCAGTGTTCTCCGGCAGTGTAATGTACATCAGCTCAGCAGCACTTCCATTGATCCACTCGCCCACTACACTAGACATCCCGCTGCAAGATCAGTTGCACAACAAGTAGCATTTGGTAAAGCTTCCACACTGTGCTGGAGCTTCTCAGGAAGTGACCTCATTGGTGCAGTGATAAATCACACCGGGTTTCAGTTCAGTCCAGTTTGGAGTTCTTTATCTTTTTCTCCTTTTACCTTACAGCTTTTGTGTTTTATTGTGTGTTCTTGGCTGCCATTTACTGCAGAACACCACACACCATGTTTACTACAACACACTGGTCCAACATCCAGTCACATCTTTCTTAATATATTGATGAATCTCATTTTTTCCATGATACGTAATGATGAATGTATTTTGCACATGGGCTTGCATGGTAGATACAAAGCTCTGTCAGCACTCTGGTCATGATGCATTTCCTCTGTTTATTCAGTGAGGAGTGTACACAAGCTTAGCAGCTGGGAGTCGGGAGTGTATTGATCGAAAGCGGTGAGAGTGTGTGGAGCTGGAGGACAGATGGTACAGGCCTTCATTCTGTGGCCATGTCGGTGTGAATGATCAGATCCTGTCCATGCTCCTCTACTCAGAAAGGGAATTCACAGAATGTTGCAATAAAAGCCAATTCACAACAAGCTGTTTTAAGTTGCACTTGAGTTCTCAGTTGAAGCTTTCTGTCTCTGCTACACAAATACAAACACAAATCTGTGGTTAAATTGTCCATTTAGCATCTTCTAATAACAGATTATGGCTTTTTACAGTAAATGTAGTGAATTATCCTGTCACTTTATGTGACATCTTTTGACTCTCCCTTTTATCAGAAACAGGTGCAGATCAATGACTACTAATGGACCAGAACAGTCATTACAATGATCCGGCTAGTGCTACCATAACAGCACTTAAAGTGAGAGGGAGATACTCATCTGATCAAAATGAGTCACAACACTTCTGTAAAACAAACACAACCACGTTCAGTTTTTTCTTGCCTGCTACCAACCCCACACCCTGACTCACCGTAGCGTTCAGTCTTTGTGTACAGAAGCTTTTACAGTGGCGGTGGAGTAAAAACGTGAATGCAATGGAAACACCTTAAACTATTACAGTCAGAGGATTTTGATCTAGCTGCTAGTGTCAGTTTGTCTGAACACTGACTCATCAGGTGAACCTTCAACTAGTGTTCCCTAAACTTTGAATCTGAGGATGTACTGTTTGTAAATGATAAATCATTATGATCCATTTTACAAAACTGAATATGTACTCAGAGCAAATGTCTGCATAAATGAACATTTCTTATCGTGTTTACTGCAATTTCATGATGAATGAGTGACTAAACTAGCCATTTTAAGAGACTGATGTTCCTACATTTTACAGAATTTCCACACCACAAAAATTATAATTAGAACAATACAAGCATTCAACCACTTGCTTCATGTTGAAAGCCTTAAAATTATTGATTTACAGGTTAATGTTGCTCCAAATGAAAAAAACAAACAAACAAACAAACAAACAAAAACCCCAAACAGCCAATGGCATCCAAGGGCATCGACTGATCTATAGCGTTTGATCATTTTGGAACCACTAATTCGGTCAATACACTGAATAATTCAAGTAAAATGTGGTTTCTCAGCTTTTCAGTGGTATTTTTTGGACATTCTGAGGGGTCGGTAGTGGAAACACGGTCATCTACTTCAGTATTTGTCAATACAACCCAGCTAGTTTGATAAATGACAGTGGTTGTTGATGTTTGTTTTTATGTTTAGTTAATGAAATATGAACTGAAAAAGACAATTTTCTTTTGTTATGTTTGTTTTGATATAAAACAAACAAAACTGAGGAAAATTTTGATATAAAACAAACAAAACTGGTATTAAATATAGGAAAACCCCTGATTTTCAATAAAAAAATGCAAAATGTAGTGGATGGTATTATAATAAATGGTGAGAAATCACATCACAAAGTATAAATAAATAAATAAATATCAAGAAATATACATTTAGAAGTTGAAATAAATGTAGTCTTTAAGGGTTAAAACTAAATAGAAATCAGTTGGTTGTTTCTAATGTAAGTGTCTCTTTCTCTTCTGCTTCAGGTATGGTCCAGGGCTAATGGCACACTCTGTGCTTTTTGTGACGAGAGCGCCCCCTGTGGAGGGGAGGGAAGTGGAGCTGGATGTCTTGAACTTCCTAAACTCCTTCGGGGAAGAGAACAGCACGGCAGAGAGATGTTACCGTGCACATTCCCGCAGCAGTGTCCTGCAGGGTTTGCCGTTTGGAGGAGTGCCCACTGTGCTGGCCATCAACGTGGTGCTCTGGATGGTACAGACGCCACACACACTCACACTGTGATTAACACAGTTTACACAATTAACTAAAAAAGCTAAATGTATAATCACCAGTGTGGGGGAGTATTCTAAATTATGCCAAGAGATGAAACGCATTTATCCTCTTCAACATGAAGCTTGTTAGCCGTTATTTATATTTGGAATCGTCTCTCCTTTGTATACTGCTGCAGCTTACAGAGCCCAGACAACAAGGTTTCTGAATATATCCAAAGCTGCCAGCACCCTGCTGAGAAAATGTGAGGAGCTCTGAAACAAACAGATAAGGAGTGATACACAGTCAGAGGTCTGCTTTTGTACAAACACAGTGTTAATGGACAGGATCTTGAGTTTAATCAGGAACAACAGCATCAGTAGTGTTGTGAGGGTTGGTATCACAGGTGAGATAAGGAAGCAAACATCCCATGTAATAGGAACATGTAAATACACACACACACACACACACACACACACACACACACACACACACACACACACACACACACACACACAC
>JAQQZY010138211.1:0-18636 GCA_030068375.1 Ostorhinchus rueppellii
ATTATTATTATTATTATTATTATTATTATTATTATTGTTATTGTTATTATTGTTGGTGGTGTTGTTGAACAACTGAACACATTTTTTTTCTTATTTCTATATATATATATATATATATATATATATATATATTATAATTGTGTATGTTTTTGCTTGAACAAACGTTACAAAAGCCACAAAATCTGCCAATGGAACAAGTGAAAATTATTAAAATTTCTTGTAAATCAGATTTTCCAGATCTACTCAGACAAACTCAGTTCTTCTATCTCACTGAAAAGTTCCTCTGTAGGTGATTCTTTTTTATTTTAAGTGTGATGAGATATTTGGACCAGAAATGAGAAAAATACACTTGATCACATTTTTATTTTTTCCAGTGTTCTGCCTCTGACTCGTGCTCTGACTTCACATCATCTCGTTGCGGTCATCAGGTCAAAACACATAACTGAATTAGGACTCAGAAGCTGCCGTAACATTCCAGAGCAGTGCATCTTGGGATACTTTACCAGCCAAGTCTGCACGAGTCACCAAACAGTGCAGACGAGACAGACGAGAACACCGACTATTCCATGCATTCTTGGTTAATGCGAACTTGTAACTGGAACAGCACCCGATGATGTTTCACGAGAATATGAGAACGGAAGAACAGACAAGAACACATATGGACAAACGGCCTCAGCCCTGGTGGTTCCCTGATGGTAACAGTCTGTGGGTCCGCTTCTCACACACACACACACACACACACACACACACACACACACACACATATGAGCAGTGTGTTTTTCTTTTCCAAACCCCACCACCCTGTTGGGAGCATTGTCGCTACTGCTTATCAACCAGCACAGAGGCTGCTTTAGCCCCTTCTGTACTGGCAGGGGGTCTCTGAGTCTGTGTCCACGCCCCCACACACCACCACCACCGCCACCTCCACCAACGCCACCCCCTCCGTCCCCGTCTGTCCTTGCAGGTGGTCGCAAAAAAAACCACAAACCGAACACTGGCTCACTTTGTTTAGTCATTTGTGAGGATGGTATCTGCTCACCTCATCTCACATGTGTGTCTTATCTTTGCTTTCCTGCAAATCTCCATCAAGCCAGAGCACAAAATAAAAAGAGGTGATAAAATACGACCGGTTGGCTGTACATTAACGGCAGAATGTTGCGAACCAGGCCAGTGTGGAGTATGTCCTCATTATGGGTGAAGATGCGTTTCATCTTCTAACCTTGTCAAGGAGCCTTTGGGTATGTAGAGGGAAAGATAATGATACATAAAAACTCCTCTGTGCCTGGTGCTTTTAAATATACCCCTCTCACCATTATTCACTGACTCTGCTCTGGGCCTCAGGTTCTTCATGGGTGTTCTGCACACATGCGATGCACAAATCACAATAATGGAGGGAGTTCAATAACTGCACAGATGCACGTCAATGCAGATTTAAAGCTCGCAAACCAGAGATTCACCTCAAATGGTTTTCACCCAGAAAGACCCACTCTTGTGTCAGTTCCCAAATGAATTTTTCTCGATTTAACCTTTTCTTAAGTGATTTATCAACGTTTGTTACATGTTTTCTTGGTATTTCTTCTTGGTTCAACGACTGGTGGGAGAAACTGAAGTTCTAAACCTGCAGGGGGAGTGGTCTGTGTGGGTTTTCATGCCAATTTAAGTGTAAACCTGCAGTTATTCATGGTTTCAGTGTTCCATCACTATGATGGAATTCCATAAACTGAAGGCACTAGAGTTGAGATGGATGCAGATCCGAGGAGGAAAAGAGAACAGTCTGAGGTGCGGGGCATAGGTACGCCATTTATTTTGCAAACTGCAGTGATTGTTACACCTGTGGTTGAATCCTTTCTGGAGCCAAATAAGTAATAATTATGTTAAAAGCTTTGCTGTGCACAAAATAAATAAATGTCACACTTCAGTTTACCAACACAGAAGGTACAGCTGAAACAATGTGACTGTAGGATACTACAAGCTTTACTACTACTAGTACTACTACTATAACTATTACTACTGCTATTACGAGTACAACCTCTATTACGATTACTATTGCTACTGCTACTACTTCTACTATTACTACTGTTACTACTACTACTACTACTACTACTACTACTACTAATAATAATAATAATAATAATAACTAGAAAAGCACTCAGAGCACAGACATGTTATATGTAGTATTACATGTGTAGTAATGTCATGCATGTTATAGTATAGTATAGTAGTTTCATAGAAGCAGCTATATTCTTTTGTTTCATTAAAATACTCAGCTATTTACTGTTATGTTTATTACTAATATGCTTATTTGGTAAGCTACGAAGAGATAAAGGATTCATTCATTGATTTATTTGTTTATTTCGAGCAAGTACAGAATACATGCAAGGAAAAAAAACACGCAATCATTCATTTACACTCAAAAAGGAGTGGGAAGAAGACAAACTGATTTAAATCCACCCCCACTGTCATCATTAAACAACTGAACATATGAATATTTTAAATGGTCACTCCTGTCCTCCGACTTCAAACCAGAACAATGAACAAAATAGAAAATAGAAACCAAATAGAATCAACCCATTCAACAATATTTACATTATATAACCAAAGTATTTGTGAAAAATAGAAACAAAATATATTCCTGGTGCTGTTACTATGGCAACAGTGCACTGTCAACTTGCATTATAATAATTATATACTAACAGTGGTAAGAATAAAACTACAATAGCACTAATGGTAAAGGACAGCACAGACCAGCGATGGGAAGAACAACAGCAGAAGGTAAAAGACGACACACGACAGAGAGAAGAGCCTTTCCTGTCATTGTACGACGGCGTACGAGGCCCGGGTAAGAAAACAAAAACACTTGCCACTTCAAGTCATTATTTAACGAGAATAAAATTGTACTTTTACCAGATTACAGGCATAATATTTTGAAAATTCGGCAGTTTTCTTCTTGACAGCAAATGCAACGAGTGAAGCAGCAACAAATCAGCTTGGTTCTTACGACGAAACAAACCTAAGCGTGTGCAAACGCGCTTCAAAGACTTTAGAGCGATAAGGTCGTGTTGATGGTGGGCGGGGCTAATAGGCTCAGTATTTGGTTGTGCACAAACCCCAATTGAAAGTAGAACTTTACTAAATGTTCCAGTGAGTGGGTACGACTATTCTCATTACATAACGACTTTATTCTCGTAGTGACAAGCGTTTTTATTACCTCCTCCAAGAAGGTTCTGTTTTTGACAGGGTTTGTTTGTTTGTTTGTTTGTTGGCAACATAACTCAAAAAGTTATAGACGGATTTTGATAAAAAAAAATTCTGGATATGACTGCTTTGGGTCGGGGAAGAGGTGATTAAATTTTGGAGGCGATCCAGATCACCATGTGGATCCAGGAATTTTTTCAAAAATTCTTTATCATCGCGAGATAGGGCATGCTGGCACAGAGCTGCATACGAGGTCATTCAGTGCCATTTAGTGGAGGAAAGTACAAACACTACCTTAAAAAACAAAATACAAAGACGACCTTGGTGGAGGTCTGCGCTCTGAGTGGTTTTCTAGTTACCTCCGCCAAGGAGGTTATGTTTTTGCCGCTGTCTGTCTGTCTGTCTGTCTGTCTGTCTGTCTGTTAGCAAGATAACTCAAAAAGTTATGGACGGATTTTCATGAAATGCTCACAGATTGTCAGAAATGGGGTATCGTAGGATTAGATTTTGGTGGTGATCCGTACATTCAGCGCCATCTAGTGGATGAAAGTACAAACACTGCCTTGGAGGAGGTCTGCGTTCTCCAAGTGCTTCTCTAGTTTTCTTATGTGACCCTATTATGCTGTTGTATCTTTGTGCATGACAGGCAGTAAACCTGGTGTGGCGCTCACCTCCCACAGTACGAAGGATAAAACAAACAGTGCAAACGTACAAGAATTTAAAAAATCATAAAAAAGACAGTATGTGCAGCGCAATAAATATATAAAACTAGTATTTCTATTGCACATGTCTGGGAGGAGGAGAGGCTCTGCATTTAGGAGGCAGACAGCCCATGGATAAAAGGTTCCTCAGGCGTCAACTAGATGAGGAACAAAAACACACATTAACATTTTAAGGCACAATGTTCATTCATTCATTCATTCATTCATTTTGAGCAGAAGAAAAAAAATCTAATATTTTTGCGTACATGGAACTAATATCAGAGCAAAGCTTGAGTAGCTTTCTGTACCCATGCAGCTCGGCTACCTCCAGTTTGTCGATTACCCACAATGCCATGCAGCTACAGTGGCTTGTCAAGCTCCAGGTCAGTTCTGTTCACAGCAGGAGGGAACCGGTCTGTTAGTTTGGTTCAAATCAGAGTTCGCATGTTTGTTTTCATTATTATTGTTTCACATGATCGTTTACAGCAGCTTTAACTGAAACTCTTCAATAATGTCTTTTAAATTAAAAAAAACCCCGTTAAAATCACATTTTTATCGCCGCTGATTTTAATGTCTATTTTAATTGAAATTTTAGTTTTTTATATTTTTATTTTATATTTTAACTTTCTCTTTTCATGTGTCTCTTTTGATGCTTTTATGTTTTATGTAAATCATTTTGAATTGTCCTGTGCATGAAGTGAGCTAAAAATAAACTTGCCTTTCGCACCTAAAAAAAAAAATAAAAAAAACAAGTCCGCAATTCATGAAGAAACAAACTCTGGTCCGTTTCAAATGAACCAATGAATTAGGTCTGAACTCATTTATTCATTCATTCATTTATTTGTTTGGAGCAGAAGAAAAAAATCAAACAACTTTTGTGTGCAGTGAACTAATATCAGAGCAAATACATTTATAAATAAAGATGATCAAGACAAAATAAGCTTTTCCATGCACACTAGTAATACAAGAAATACAATCTGTAGTGTTTCAAAAGGAGTGGGAAGAAGAAACCATATGAAATCCCACCTTCATCTCAGACGTAAACAACAGATCACATGCCTAATAATATTGATTTAACCTCTGTATTTATTTAACATATATCACATGTTTATTTAGCATCAAGATCAATTAATGTGTGTTTTCAATCTTAGAACATGTGATAATCTGCCTTCATATATTCTGCATTTATTTATTTATTTATTTATAGAACATTTAAAACTTAAGACAAACAGGAAGTCTACATTTATTTATTTATTTATTTATTTATTTATTTGTTTATTTATTTATAGAACATTTTAACCTTAAGACATACAGGAAGTCTACATTTATTTTATTTATTTATAGAATATTTTAAACGTAAGACACACAGGAAGTTTGCATTTATTTATTTATTTATTTATTTATAGAATATTTTAACCTTAAGACATACAGGAAGTCTACATTTATTTATTTTATGTATGTATGTATTTATTTATTTATTTACAGAACATTTGAAACTTAAGACATACAGGAAGTCTGCATTTATTTATTTATTTATTTATTTATTTATTTACAGAACATTTTAAACTTAAGACATACAGGAAGTCTGCATTTATTCTCATAGTTTACCACCACAAACAGGGTGGCCGCATTTTATGAGATTGATGCATATTTTATTCTTGCAGCCATATATTTTCATATTTGGTGCATATATTGAAGTTCTAGAATCACATCCTCTCCAGCTCTCTTGGATGGAAAGTGCCTGGTTGTGAAAGAGCACCACAGCAGAGTGAAATAACTAGGAATGAAAATGGCGATAAAGGCTGAAGGCTCGGCTGCAGCGCCGCCATTGGACGCAAAACGGACGCTTAGTGGGAGACTGGATGGCATGGAATAAGGTTGGACAGGACGACATCAGGGGGTCAGCAGCCCAAACTTCATTCAGCGGCTGCCATACAATGCACCCCCCGTGGAATAATACAAGCCCAGAGCAGAGCTGTGGAGCGAGGGGCGGGTGGGTGGGGGTTAAAGCCAAAATGGCCGACCGCAGAGAAGCTCTGGCATGAAATGACATGTGACAGAGAGAAAGTGGCTGATGGTGTAGGGGGTCAAACCGTCCCAGACACCCACCGGAGACGGATTACAGTCAGAGAAGGAGGTGGAGAAAAAGCTGAGCCCACCTAACTTTACAAACGATGACGATGACGTGACGCTGCCTTCGTAAAAACCTGCTTTTAACGGAACTAAATAGAGCTGTCAGGACACTGGGCGTGGATGAGCTCCTGTACGTCACCTCAGGAAACAGAACCTGGAGGAAGGTGCAGTAATGTCAACAAATGTCTGATTCGAACCTGTGCATCGTGCAACAAATAAACAGACTCAGAAATAGAAAGAAAAAGGGTTGTTTTTTAACAGTGAATATCCACCGACGGAAAACATATTTAAGATAAGATAAGATATACTTTACAGGGAAATTTGCATGTAGAGCGGGACAAGATAATAAATATCAAATACTATCAAAGAATAAAGAGAAATTAAATATCTGTTTAAAAATTGTTCAACTGAATAATTTGTTTATGTGACTGACATTAATAATAATAATAATAATAATAATAATAATAACACATAAACTAGGGGTGCTGTGGGTGATATTGACAAGTGAGTGATAAGATAAGATAAGATAAGATAAGATAAGATAAGATAAGATAAGATAAGATAAGATAAGATAAGATAAGATAAGATTCATCCCACCAGGGGGAAATTACACAGTTGACTGCAAACACAAAAATAAAGTGCAGGGACGGCAGAAAATAGAAGATTTTTATGCATTTTAGTGAAAATAAATTATATTTAAACATAATTCATTCATAAAAATAAATAAATAAATAAATATGAAGAGCACTGTCTTTGTCCTATAATGCTAAAGTGCATTTACAGTCATTTTATGCAAATACATAAATAAATAAATAAAATAAACCCACAAAAAAAATACTGACTTCACTTTAACTGTCTGGGCATCAGTATTTGGTGAAAGTATGTGTCGTAAACTCCACTTAAAGTATTTTAGTAGATTTTCATTGCTTACATGTTGCATCCAATGATAATATTCAGTGTCGACACAGTTTAACATTTAATGCTTATTTGAACCTGAGTCCTGGTTTTCAAACCTAAAAACACAGACAATAATATAATATCAACAGTGACACGGTTTTCTATATTATAAGACGAAGGTGAAGAACACAAGACATTTAATGGCGTCAAAGTGAAATTAATACAAAATCAATGTGCAGAGTTCACAAATGAAATGACTTTTCCCAGATTGGATAGTGGGCGTTGGCCCCGGTGGACTTCATTAGCAACTTTGGATGTTTGTTTATGTCTTTAAACTCCATAGTTTTTGGAGAAAATAATGATCTAGAATTACATGACATCATTGATACTTTATGGAAAATACAGGAGCCCAAATCCCTCAGCTGTGCATCTACATTTCAAAAAAAATACTGTAATCATCTAATGATATTTTAATTTGTGTGTGTTGTTGTTTTTTTTTTAATAACAGTACATTTAGGGGGCGGAGCTTGATAATCCCATGACCCTTGAACACAACATCAGCACAGAAAACTGGAGAAAACCTCAAATTACGAAAAAACAATAATGATAAGGGTTATATCGTGAATGTGGGGCCTCCGGGGCCACATTCTTGATTTGTTTTTTTGTGTGTTTGTTTTTGTTTTTTAGGGGTTTTTTTAGGTTTTTGTTGCGTTTTGTTGCATCTTGTTTTTATTTATTTGATCTTTTTACTTCTCCATGCTGCTGTACCGATGACTGGTGGAGCCCTGAGCACTAATTTGTCTTTTTATTTGGAAACTCGATCAAGTACCTGTCGAACAGGTTCAGTGTGTGTTTTGTTGTTTTGTTGTTATGCCAAAGCAATCACTATGTCTGCAAAAGAAATCAATAAAGGAACCTTCAACCTTGAAGCTTGAACAGGACCTATCATCTGCTTCAATTTTTGGTGCTTTATTTCCAAAACCAAACGTGTATAAATATATACAAACATATAAAATAAAAGTCAACTTTGGCAAAATAACAATACGCACACATCTCCTTAGTCCAACCATAATTGTCATTTTTACTACAAAATATCACATTTTCTGTAAATTTTGCAGGATTAAAGATCTAGAATGACTTTTGTGGTGACCTTTCCTGTGTTAATTATAATATTATCCTCGACATTTCGCATTTGAAAACTAAAAATTTGGTATTTTCCAGTGTTTAATTCACTGATCGTGCAGATATTCATAAAACTCAGTGAATTTGATGTGTATTATATAAAAAAAATGGAGGAAACTGAAGAAAAAGTGACATTTTTAGCTAAATATATGACTGACTGAATGTCAAACTGAGTAAACGTACTTGTAACCACAGTCTTTTGTCAAACTACGTACATTTTACTGAGAATCAATGTCGCCGATGATGACGTTTCCACGGTAACTACAGAGCATCAGAACGCTCAAATGGGTCATATCTGATAAGACGACATTACTGGAATTATTGACATGTATTGATAAGATTTATAGATGAAAACATTTTATATCAGTTGCCTAGATGATGCTAACGGACAACTTTACCGTTTTTGTGGCATATCTGAAAAATGAGTTAATATAATATTGTATAATTTTACAAGATATAGTTCAGTTGCTTTTGGACAAACTTTCATGCATCTACAATTCCTGAAAAATACAGGTTTTCATTAAAACAACTGTTAGCTTCACCTGAAACATTTACATCTACAAATGTCCATGAACCCATAAAGGCCCAAATATCCACCATCGACCAAAACCATCAAATGATCTAAACTGTTCATCCACTCATTCTATCAAAACATGTCAATGATTGGAGTAAAATGCAGTTTTTCATCTTTTCATGGTCATGAGATATGACCCATTTGGACTTTCAGAGGCTTTGAGTTACCATGGAAACACTGTCATCTTCTACAACATTGATTCACCAGAAAAACCAGTGGAGTTGGATCAACGACAGTGGATGGACACACTGGTTTTATGTTCAGTTCATGATAAATTGTACTGAAAAAGTTCATTTTTCTTCAGTTTTCTCGAATATCCCTCACATATAATCTCAGTACGATGATTAACGTACATGATCGGTAAATTAAATATTGAAAAAATACCTGATTTTCACAGTAAAAATCCAGAACGGAGAGGATAATATTCTGATAAAAGGTGATAAATCGTTTTAACCTTTGACGCCGATTGTCGCGAATTCGCATCAAACCGCTTCCGCTCCAAAATGCAACCAAAATACGATCTACTTTAAAGCAAAAACACAAGTGATTTTTTTAAAAAAAATGTCATAATTGGAAATAAATTCAGGCAACAAGGGGTTAAGAAATGTTAAACAGTCAAATTAAAAGAGAAAAATGTAATTAAAGTGGGAACTGCCACAAAGGTAGCACTGGGTCTTTATGGGTCGACCACATGGTGCGCTGCTTGAGGCCGTTAGCTGTTAAAAAATACACATTAACTGGTTGTTTTTTTAATTGTAATGATCAGATTTAAAGTGAATTAAACTATTTATACTCACGTCATTGATCACTGTCTGTCCTCTGTCTTATTTTGTCCTTCAGGTGATTTAACATAAAAATAACCGTTCCAATCGATACCCTGGGTGTCTTCCAACAATCCTCCTCGCACAGGTTGTGACAATATGTGTGTGTGGATTTTTATATATATTTGAGTAAAAAAAAAAGGAGTGGAGATGAGACAGAGCAGCTGGAGGCCGAGGGGGGTGTTATCTGTGGACAATGACATGTCATAACCCTGGGCCTCAGCCAAACACACACTATTAGAGGATTATTTACATGCTGTGTACGAGCTGCACTACCTGCTTTTCTTGCGTCACATGATCTTTGCGCCCAGGGGGGTGGGGGTGGGGTGATACAGTGGCATGGAACTGAATGAGACAGAGAGACACTACCGGGCCATAGGGGGTCCGGCCCGGCTCGGTTTCCCCCGTTGAGTTCGCGTGCTTCCAACTGAGTTTCCCATGACCGTTGGTTTAGCTGCGAAGGCTAATGCACAAAGCACATGACAAAGCACACGGACACAAGACGGTCCAGTCCGCGCTGCTCTCACCTCCCGTATCTTCAGTCAGATTTGATCAGAACATGCAACTGTGCACCAAACGGGTCCAGTTTATTCAGCCTTTAAACCAGATTTAGTGGAAGCCTGAACTGTAATTTAGACTTTACCTTATTCTCGTTGTTTTTGCATTTATTATAGTTTGTAATCTCATCTAATCCCTTCTCCTTGATTTTATTTATTTTCTTAATTTGTGCACATGTTTTTTTCTTCTCTCCCAAGATGTTTATGTTTATAGTTACTGAAATTTATAAAAATCTGTGCATGGCAGTGGGTCCAAAATGGCTCTTGATGTGATGCATGTTGTGCTTTGAAATATAAAGAGCTATTTCAAAATAAAAGAAAAAAATACAAAAGAAAAAAAGAACTTGGGTTGGCAACCTTTATCATCTAACGAGCCTTTTTAAAATTTTCAATAGACAAACATACATAACACATCAACACTTACTGCAATAATTGCGCACAAAAAACTGTGAAAGAGAAAAATGAAATTGAAATTATTATAAAAAATAAAAGTAAAATTAAAAAATAAATAATAAGAAGAAGAATGGCACACAAATTTACAAATGGAAGCTGTCACTCACTAACTTTACTGATGAGTATAATATATTATTGCCATTTTAGAACAGAAAGAAATAGAAAAACTAAATTGTCTTGGTCCAAACCATATCCCTCTGTGTTTAACCTCAAAGTGGTGTCTGTTTAAGAAGCTCTTCAGGACTAGTTTACATGGAATACGTTCAGAAAAAAATCAAAGTTTTGGTGCATTTCCAGAACTACACTAAAGAAAATGTCTTTATTTGTGGTATGTGAATACCGGAATACCGTCAGTGTCATAAAATAGGAAGTACTCCACTGTTACTTCTTCTACTGCTTCTATTTTTACATTTATTTGGAGTATAATCTACGTTTTTACAGCTGCATAGCATTAGAGTGACTTTATGGTTCTGATAATAATAGCAAAAACTGTAAAATAAATAAATGAATAAACAAATAAATAAAAAAATAATTTCCTTTTGTCCACATGGAGCGACTAGAAAAGGGCCCTGGAGCCACAGGTTGCCCACCCCTGCACTGCAACATCACTGTGTAGGTGGATTACATGATAGTTAAGTGCAATTACTATAACATGCATAAACTATAACATTACTGCACATGTAATACTACGTATTACATACAATGATAGGTTTGATTTCAGTCATTTCTCCTCCTCTTCTATGTTGTTTTATTATTAGTACCTGCAGTTTTTCCTTCGTTTTCTATTTCTATTTTAAATGTGTGTGTTTTTAAATGGGTGCTTCTATGAAACTGGATCTAAGGACAGGACACAGAGCTAAAAATTCAAACCAGACGTAGACAAATGTTATGAAGTAGGTTTGGAAGCACTGTGGGTCTATTTTTCTTTCTTTTTTTAGAATTACTGACATAAAACAGAAACAATTCAGATAAAATACATTTCTCTAATGTTTTTTATGCAAAAATCTGTATGTAACATGGCAAAAAGGACACAAAAATTCTATGCAACTATATATATATATATATATATATATATATATATACACATACATATGCACGATTAGAATCACACTAATTATGCAAGGTAGTGTTTCACAAAAATAACTGCTGTTGCAAAATCACTCATGATTTATTTGTGTTTAAATGGGCAGGTTCCGCATGTAACACAAGTGGACACGGTGGGTTACACACGAACCTGGAATGTGACTGAAATTCGTAAAAAAAAAAAAAAACACATGTGTGGATTAGATAAACCACTAGGATCATCAAATTTAACCCAGCGTCTATATAAAACCATTTACACCCATGTTTTCAGATCTCATGCACTGACACATTGGTAGCTTTAATGTCCATATTTGGGTCCTACTTTTGGCCCCAATATTTTATTAAAAATTCATTAACTATGGAATAGCTCAGAGCAAAGGGTGATTTTATTTTAAATTTTATGTGAGATCATCATTAGCTCCATCCTGGGGTAAATATGTCTATTTTATTACTGGGTCTAAAAAGTTGGAATCAAAACAAACCCAGTTTGACAGAAACACCCTCATGTTTCGGGCTGTGTATTGGCAAGAATCTGGCAATACGACACAAATCACGATATTAGGATCACAATACGATGTATCCCAATATATCATGATACTGTTAAAAAGGCAATTTTTGTTTGTTTGTTTTTTTAAGTGATTATTTCCTCAAAGAATTGAATTACACCTGAATTATCCACGAATACTAAACACATTTTTATTTGATCACAACCCGATCTGATGCTACATCACAAAATTTTTATCTGTTTAAATTATGTTTTACAGTCATTACAGTTTAAGTCCTTGACGCCGATTGTTGTGAATTCACATCAAACCCCCTCTGCTCCAAAATGCAACTAAAATACTATGTACTTGAAAGTAAAAACAATATTGTATTTTTTTTTTTTCGATAATTGGAAATAAATTCTGGCGTTAAGGGGTTAAGATCCTGCTCAAATGTTCATATTCTGTTCGTTCATAACATTATTGTTGTGTGATTGCAACAGAGGGACAGTAAAAAGTGCTTTTAGGATGTTTCAAATAACCATTATTTTATAAAACAGCGTTAAATAATAATAAATAAAGAAAAACAATAAAGAAAAACAAAGAAAAATGAACCTCTGCCATATCTGCATTTGAATAAATACCTAAAAATATCGATATACTGCTTTTTAATATCGATACAGTATTGTGAAATGAAATATGGCGATATATTGCCGAACCGATATTTTCTTCCACTCCTACTCATGTTCATTTCGTTTCACTATTGATCCTGTGGAGTGTCATGTTCCTTTATCATACCAGTGTTGAATGACAATAAAGAATCTGGAATGTAAAATTGTGCTTTATTGAACCAGATTGTGCTTTTAGTAACAGGTGGATTGGACTTAATTTTTTAACTGGCCACTTTCTAATCCATCTGTTACAGACATTTGAGCTTCAAGATTCTCATTGTGTTCTACAACCTTCATAGTCATTTTTCAATGAGTACTTGAAGCTTTTCTTCAGTGTGCAGTCCTTGCAGGAGGAGGCGGTGACACTGGAAGTCCAACATCTGTTCATAATAATAATAATAATAATAGATTTGTGTGGTCATAATGGGTGAACACCGTCCTTTCATGATCACTCCACTTGTGTTTTTACACTTTATTACTGGTATTTTTTAATTTCCTATCAATGAAGAGCTGATCTTATCTCAGGCGTCTCAAACTCATTTTCTTACATGGGCCACATTTGATCTCCAGTGGGCCAAACCAGTAAAGTAATAACAGAATAACCTATAAATAATAACAACTCAAAAGTTTTTTGGGGAAAAAAAACATTAAATTATGAAAATACTTGTGAATAACTAGAAAAATCTGAAATTTCTTGAGAAAAATAAGTAAAATTTTAACAATTTTCTGCCTCAACTTATCATTTCTACATGTGCATTAAGGATCAGATCTACAAAGACATTAAACACTTAATAACAGGCAGAAAATGGTTTAAATTGTGCTTAATTTTCTTTACTTTTCAGGTTTTTCATATTAATTCAGGTTATTCACATTTTATTGTTCCAGGATAGTTTATAAATGTCAATATTTTCGTAATTTAATGTTATTTTTTTGCACTAAAACAGACAAAAATTTTATTTGTCATTATTTATAGGTAGAATGGGATATTTTTTCACATTAAATTGAAGAAAATTTGGAGTGATTATTTTTTGTAGGTTTTTATGTTATTATTTTCCTGTAGATCATCATGGTTTGTATGTGGAACCAGAACTAAAATGACTTAAACAGCCTTGACTGTGGAATTTTTGTTTCGTTAAGCCCCCTATAATGCACAGGTGTCAAACATGTGGCTCAGGGGCCAAATCCAGCCCACCGAAGGGTCCACTCTGGCCCTTTGGATGAATGTGTGGAATGCAAAAATAGATATTAAGATGGACAATGATTTAAGTTCAGGTTTCACATTCAGACCAATTCAATCTCAGGTGGGTCACATCAGTCAAATACGATCAGAATAACCTATAAATTGTCACAACTCCAACTGTTTCTCTTTGTAAATGTAAATATTTTCACGTATTGACACTAAAAAAAAAGGATAATTTCACAAAAAATGTAAATAATCTGAACAAATATAAAGAAGCTGAAATATCTTTAAGAAAAGTGCAATTTTAACAATATTCTTCCTGTTACTAAATGTTTTGTGTATTTGTAGATCCACTGTGTCTGTAACTTATAATGAACATGCGTAAATGATAAACTGAAGCTTAATGTTGTTAAAATTACACTTATTTTTCAATTTGTTGATGTTATTCGCATTGTTTGAATGGATAGTTTGTAGATGTAAACATTTTCATTGTTGAATTTTACTGTTTTTTGCTCTAAAACATAGAGAAAAGTTTGGAGTTGACGTTTTTTATATATTATGATGTTATGACTTCACTGCAGACCAAATTTAGCTGAATGTGGAACTGAACTAAAATGAGTTTGACACCCCTGCTATAATATAGTAATTTCCTTCAAATGTAATAAAATTTGCACTTAACTTGATCAAAAATGTAATAAAACCCAATAATGTAATAACTTTACCAATAATGTAATAAAATATCCTGACTGATATTGTAATATCTGCACTTTAACCCAGTAGTCATTCTGTTGTTTCTAATCCAGTGTATTTAACATGTAGAACTTTGGACTGAAAATGAACATATATATATTACATTATCTGTCAAGTTTGACATTATCAGTTTAAAAAAATAAAGACCCACTTGAAAATGTCAAAAAAATTCCAAATAAGGTCATAAAGTATTACATTATCAGTAAAAATGTTATTACAGTATCAGTCAGGATATTTTATTACATTATTGGGTTTTATCAGATTTTTGATTAAGTGCAAATTTTATTCCATTTTCTGGAAACGATTACATTATAGGTGCTACAGACCCTTTTCCACTATAAGAACTTTTGCAGGATCTTTGGGCATTATCCTGAACTTTCAAAAGCCCTGGTGCATTATTATTATTAAAAGTCAAGTTTCACATGATTAGTTTTGAAGAAAAAAGACCCACCTGAAAATGTACTGTAATAAAACCCAATAATGTAATAAAATATCCTGACTGATATTGTACTATCTGCACTTTAACCCAGTAGTCATTGTGTTGCTTCTAATCCAGTGTATTTAACAGCCTTCGAGTCTCAAAACACAAAATGTAGAACTTTGGACTGAAAATGAACATATGTTACATTATCTGTCAAGTCTGACATTATCAGTTTTGAAAGAAAAAAAAGACCCACTTGAAAATGTAAAAAAAAATTCCCAATAATGTAATAAGTTACTACATTTTCAGTAAAAAGGTCATTCCAGTATCAGTCAGGATATTTTATTACATTATTGGTGATGTTATTACATTATTGGGTTTTATTACATTTATGATTAAGTGCAAATTTTATTACATTTTCAGGAAATGATTACATTATAGGTGCTATAGGCCGTCTTCTACTGCAGGAACTTTGGGCATTATCTTGAACTTTCAAAAGCCCTGGTGCATTATTATTATTATTATTATTATTATTATTATTATTATTATTATTAACGGTCAAGTTTGACATGATCAGTTTTGGTGAAAAAAAAAAAAAAAAGACCCACCTGAAAATATAATAAATTCCTAATAAAGTAATAAAGTATTAAATTATCTGTAAAAGTGTTATTACAGGATCGATCAGGATATTTGATATATGACATTATTGGTGAAATTATTACTTTATTGGGTTTTATTATATTTTTGATTAAGTGCAAATTTTATTGCATTTTCAGGGAATTATTACATTTTCGGGTGCAACAGGATGGTTTGGAACCTTTGGGGGGGGTTCGTGCATGTTTGTTGACCCCCGTCTTATCTAACTGTCTAATGTTCATCCTGTCTGTCTTCTCCTCAGGTTTTGGTGTTTGATTTGGCTTCTCCACCCCATGACGGAGCAAAGACTGCAATAGTGAGCAGCACAGACAACTTCCCAGGCTTCACTGGTGAGTTTGAATATGTTTCCAGCTTCAGCCGCTGTTTATAAACATAAATATTAATCTTGTACAATTAACCTGCGTGGAACAGTTCAGCGTTCACATAATTACATGGAGTCAAATTGAAATGAAAACATGGCTGAGTGCTGACTTTGAAGCTCGGAGTTCAGTGTCAGAGGTGCTTCATCACCGCAATTCTGTTATTTAATTTAATGACACAAATAAGCATAAACTCGGGCATTTGGGGAGAAACGGTTCACACTCGACTGCCCACGCAGCACATACAAAATGGACCGAGCTTTATCTTTTCACAGCAGACTGAAGAGCTCCTGGACACAAAGCATCTCTCAGGTCACCTCTGCTCGGGTTGGTTGAATATTTGCACTGATGTTTTACATGCGTCGCCTTTTTTCCTATGCGAATATTAAAAAGAATCGACATTTTTTTCTGTAGAATTGCTCTGTAAGAACCTGAATTTAGGCTTCAGGTTATGACCTCCAGAGCTCTTCATGGTCAGCCACCGCTTTATCTGATTGGATTGTTACATCAGCACGCTCCCATGCAGGTTTGGAGGTCAGCTGATCAAAAGAAAAAGGGGATACAGCCTTTTCAGCAGGCGCCCTTCCACCCAATCTACAAGCCTTCGTAGCATCTCGACACGCACCTTTATGAATTTATCTGGTATTTCAGATTTTCCGATTTTTGCATTTGGTCTTTTTTTGTGCGTTGTAGCCTCATGTCCTTTAATCCTTTCAACTGTAAAGCACTTTGTGAGTCTTTCTCTGTGATAAGTGCGATACAAATACATTTTACTGACATTCTTGTGAAGCTTTCTTTGATTTTAACCCATAACGACCCAAACAGCCCCTGGCAACCAAAACCATCGACTGATCTGAATTGATTAATAATAACTTGTGATCCATTAATCCTATCCATACATGTCAATAAGTGGTGTAAAATACAGTTCTTCATCTTTTCACGGTCATCAGATACGACCCATTTGGACGTTCAGAGGCTCCGTAGTTACCGTGGAAACACTGTCATCTTCTACAATATTGATTCACCAGAGAAACTCATGGAGTTGGATCAATGACAGTGAATGAAAACGTGTATTTACATTCAGTTATTGATATATTTTACGATAAAGACACATTTTCTTCAGTTTTCTTTGTTTTTGACATAATAACCCTCAACTTTAAACTGATCTTTTATAAATATCTACACAATGAGTGAATTAAATATTGGAAAATACATGATTTCCATTGAAAAAAAGCAAAATACAGTGGATAATATTATGATAAATGTTGATAAATCACTAAACTCAACAGTTTTCTCTGTTTTTGACATAATAACCGTCAACTTTAAACTAAGCTTTTATGAAAATGTTCACAATTAGTGAATGAAATATTGGAAAATATATTATTTCCACTGGAAAAAAAGCAAAATACAGTGGATAATATTATGATAAATTGCTTAGCTATACCTTTTTCATCAGTTTTCTCTATTTTTGATACAATAACCCTCAACTTTGAACTGAGCTTTTATAAATATCTACACAATCAGTGAATTAAATATTGGAAAATACATGATTTCCATTGAAAAAAAGCAAAATAAAGTGGATATTATTATGATAAACGTTGATAAATCACTAAACTCAACCCTTTTCATCAGTTTTCTCTGTTTTTGACATAACCCTCAACTTTAAACTGAACTTTAATGAAAATTTACACAATTAGTGAATTAAATATTAGAAAATACATTATTTCCATTGGAAAAACAGCAAAATACAGTGGATAATATTATGATAAATCTTTATAGATCACATGAGAGAGGTTACAAATGGAGAAACTTCAATTTGGGAAGTGCCACACAAGTCGCTCTGGGTCTTCATGGGTTAATACACTTGCATCGTTTTCAGTGTGAACAGGAAGTGATGTGTGTAAACGCTGCTACGACCCCATTATACCCACACATGTTCATTGGCTGTCGAATGTTGCCATGGGAAAGCCTTTCTACTCACCATGAGAACATTTCGACTTCTCTTTGAAGCTACAACAACATATGACCTCCATGGAAACCGCACTAGGGGAGGAGCCAATTAAAATGCTGCATACAGAGCTGGCCCGCCAATCAGCTTTGTGGTTGACAGGTCAGGAGAGCCAATCACAACGAGGGGTTTTGCGCAGTCACTTGTGCAACATCCAGTCCATGAAAGATCACAGTGAGTGGCTTAGGTATGGTGTTCACATTGGCTTTTGTTGCCTTCAGCTGATTGGAAAGGCAGGGCAGGAAGTGTGAAAACCACCTCGCACGCCGTTGACGGGGGTGACGTTCACAAACCCCACATGACAGTGAAGGATTCAAAGAGTGGATCTGCGTGGTAGATCAAATAAGAGGTCGATCATTCAACAAGACGAGGGTTAAAAATAACTTCCCCTCCTCTGTGGGTTTGCATCAGTATTTACAGCATTTTAATTTCACTTAATAATAATAATAATAATAATAATAATAATAATAATAATAATAATAATAATAATAATAATAATAATAACAATAATG
>JAQQZY010138224.1:0-18626 GCA_030068375.1 Ostorhinchus rueppellii
CTTCTATGTGGCTAGATTGTAAATCCTCTTTTTGTAAGTCGCTTTGGATAAAAGCGTCTGCCAAATGCAGAAATGTAGAAATGTAAATGTAATATTTTAGTAAAATTGGAAATTCTTCAGATGTATTAAATTGCTGAGATGTTGCTAAACAGCAAATATTTAGGAACTATATTATGTCAGTGACTTATCAAATCGAAAATTCAATTCTTCCGTATGAACCTGCATGCATGTTTTATAGTTGTTTTTACTGTATGTGCACTTTGTATGTTTTTGTACCTGTGCTACATGCTTAATCTGTATCCAAAAATTACTCACAATGTGTTTTAGTTCATATTTCTCTTTACATGAATATCTGATTTTATGTCTAGCTTGTCTCTTGAACGTCTGTGTTATTAAAGCAGTATAAGGGTGTCCTGAATTGTTTTTGATATAAATATTATATTTTTCCAATTATTGTTATTCTTGGTATTTTATTTATTTATTTTTATTATTATTTCTACATGCTTATAAAGAATAGAATAGAATAGAATAGATCTTTATTGTTACTGTCACAGAAACAATGAAAATCACTACCCTATGGGCTTGGTCCCTAAATATAGAAGCTCAGTTCAGTTTAGTAGCAAAACACTTGGTGCAAAGGGACTTTATAAGAAAAATATTCTACAGAGTATTAAGAAAAAGTAGGAATGTGCAGGGGTTCAGGATGAAATATTAATACACCTCTGAAATGAACAAAGTATACCAAAGAAATATACAAAGCTAACTCTATACTACAGATAAGGGGTATGTACAGCAAGTAGGATATATACAGATAGTATGGTGAATGTGTTGTGTAAAGGATCTGCAAACAGCATGTGCTTATGCTAGTCTTTTAACATTGTTGTTTTTGTAAGGATGTCATGACTGTACTACTTTGTTAGTCAGTTACTGAATTCATATGTAACAAAAACACAGGAAATATCTGCACAATATTAAAACACATACAGTCTGAAGTAATTGACTTCTACAGGTAATTGTCAGTATTTAGTGTGACCTCTATTCCCAGAAGAGGAATCTAATATTGTCTTTCTGAAAAATTCTTAATGTATTAAGTGCAAGCATAATAATGTAATAAACAGTATATTGTATCAATAATTAATCTATAACAAGTTGCTGTATGCTATTATTGCATTTTGGAGTTGTACATTTCCAAAAATAACATTTTAACTTAATTCATTACAGTTACTTTACAGTCAGAGATGTAACAATAAAGATAATTTCTCAGATTTTCCAGATTACAACATGCCTGCCTTCCGACAAGTAGGAGAAAAGCAGCTTCCCAACCCTGTCCTGTGTATGGCATGGTCTCCCAAAAGAGATCTTATTGCTCTGGCCAACACAACAGGAGAGGTAATCTTAAAAGCAGTTATTTATCCTGTACATGTGCATGTTTAATATGTATTTAGTACATTAATTATTAATCATTCTCTGTCTATAGTTGTTACTACATCGCTTGGCTAGTTTCCAGCGTGTATGGAGTTTACCTCCCAGTGAGTACACAGGAAAGGACATCACTGCTCTGGCCTGGAGACCTGATGGCAAAAGTAAGCAATGACCTTTCAATTTTGTATGTGTTTGCCTGTTGATAGTGTCTTATAGTTACCGTATTGTGTTGATTCTGCAGTACTGGCTTTTAGTCTTGGAGACACTAAGCAGGTGGTCCTGTGTGGTGTTGAGAAAGCAGAGATCCTCCATGTGTTCCCGATGCAGACCCCTGTGACCTGCATGCACTGGATGGAGGTGATGGAAGAGAACAGGTATGAGTAACATCCTCTGTCCAGACCCCTGCCTCCATTGACCTAATTTGTTAAGACTTTAATGTGAATGTATGGTTTTGTGGATGTGTTTCAGTGCCCTCAGCTCTTTCTACAACTCAGAGGATGAATCCAAACTTTTTCTCCCAAAATTACCAACACTTCCTAAGAGGTAGTAATCACAGTCATCATACATATGATAGTCATGATTACCTGTTTTGGTAACATTTGTCCAACTGTTTTATTTCCCCAGTTACAGCACAACATCAAAGATCTTCAGGTGGGGAAGAACTTCTCTCATCTCACTAGTCTACCATAAATTTCATCTGTTTCTGATCTCAACAAATGTGTATTTGTCTATCTGTATTATAGTGAGGAAAAGTCTGATGAGATAATGAATCTCCTGGGAGAAGTCAGGTAAATGATGATTAATTTTAGACCAACACACGTAAAATGAATAAAAGGAAGTGGGTGTCTTTTTATGTTGGATTGAGGGATGTCAGCCACTGTGTTGCTTCTGTACAGGCTGAACATACTTGTTCTTGGAGGAGACACTGGTTTTGTGGAGCTGTATGCCTACGGGATGTACAAGATCGCTGCCTTAACAGGAGTATGTTTTTTTTTGTTTTTTGTTTTTATCCTTTGAATCCTCTGATGGACTGTATGAATTAACTTTACTTGGTGTTGTTCACTTGTAAATGTATAGCCAGCAAAATGTTTTGTGACACAAACATTAAAGTGAAAAATCTTGAATTTATTAATGAAAAACCAACAAATGTTGAAATATGTCAAACACTCTTTTAAAAAAAAATCAAATATGCTCCACAGGTTTCAGGCACCTGTCGCAGCCTGAGCCTGTCGAGTGATCTTAAGTCTCTGTCCATCATCGCAGAGGTCAGGTCTGCTGATAATGACCCAGAGATCTGTTACAGTCAGGTGAGATAGACTTAATGTTCTCGTTCTTTGAAACACATTTTCAATATGTTCATGATTTTGTAATTTGCTGTTTAATTTACTTTGTTAAACATCTGTCTTTGTCCTCCAGCTGGATACAGGGCTGCTGTCTGACTGTCTGCCAGAAGTCACCAGGATGGCACGCAAGTTTACCCACATCTCCACTCTGCTGCAGTACTTGCACCTCTCGCTCACATGCATGTGTGAAGCCTGGGAGGACATCCTCATGCAGATGGATCTGCGACTCACTAAATTTGTTCAGGTCAGTAGTCAGAGGTCATTATCTACATTTGGCTAAAAAAAACAAAGTGTCGTCATCTCTATCATTTCACCTGTTTTATAGGAAAAGAACACAAGCACTCAAGTTCAAGATGAGTTTCTGGAACTTCTGCTGTGGGGACAATCAAGGTGAGAAAAGGGGTAGATTTTAGAAATACTTTTATTAGGAATAAATTGTGTTGCAATACCCAGATTGTCCAGTAGATGGAAACATGTCTCACTCCAAGTTGCTCTTGCATGAGAGGAATTGGGCTTTTTTTCTTAGTTTGTATAAATACAGATTTCTAATCATGCAGTTTGTACAATTATCAGAATTGTTTCTCCTCTGCTTCTGTGTAGCCCTGAACTCCAAGCTCTTCTCATGAACCAGTTGACTGTGAAGGTGAGACAATTTAGAGGATTTAAATGTTTCTGTGGTTATATATCACATGTTATTTTCAGTGCCGCTGACAGATTGTTGACATCTTGTTTGTTTATTTTCCATGTTAGGGCCTGAAGAAGCTCGGCCAGTCCATTGAGTCATCTTACTCCAGCATCCAGAAACTCGTCATCAGCCACCTTCAGAGGTAATTCACATCTGATACTTGTGTCCACAGCACTGCCTGTTGCCTGAAAATATCTCTTAATGTCTGAGTGTTGCTTGTGAATATCTCTTGATCTGTTCTCTTCACAGCGGCTCTGAAGCTCTGTTGTATCACCTCAGTGAAGTCAAAGGCATGTCCCTCTGGAAGCAAAAGTTTGAGCCTCTTGGTCTGGATTCGACAGCTATAGAAGGTATCTTTTCCTCACTCACCTGGTAACTGATGGGATACCTGATTGTCACTTTTAATTACTTTTGTATTTTGTCTTTTCAGGTGCAATTACAGCTGTTGGTTCCTTTTCTCTGAAAGCTAATGAACTTCTGCAGTGAGTCCAATAACATTTCTGAATTCACTTGCATCTTAAACCAGTGTTTCCCAACACTTTTTTCCCAACACAACCTTTTTTTAGTCACGGCACATATTTTACATTAGAAAAATCACAAGGCACCCCAAAAATGTCTTTTTCGGGAGGGGGGGCATCGGGGGTGCAGGGGCGTTTGGATCAAGAAACCTGGGAAGGGTGCATCAGTGACCCCTTGGACGGACCCCCGGATTGAGGTCTGTTGTATAATAGTATGGGAGGTATATCTTTCCCTCTTCAACCCGACACCTGCAGTTCGTGGGTAACTCATTAATCCACACAACACTAGTGAGGGAGGCTTTATCAACAGAACACACCACATCAGGGCCAGTTCACTTTCACTTTTTTTTTTTTTTTTTTTGCAAATGTTAACAGCAGACTGTTGTTCCAGAGTGGATCACTGGTGTGTGCAGTCGTATATATCTATATCACAGTGCTGCTTACAGTACCAATGAGGTGAAATCAGATTGTTTTCCACGGCACACTTTACGGCTTGTCACGGTACACTAATGTACCGCGGGACACTGGTTGGGAAACACTGCCTTAAACCATTAATAATATCCACGCCATTTATTTTGTAAACGATGACTTAACTGCTGTGTTTGAAGATCTATACTCCATGGTAATTCCTGCTTTCATTTTGTTATTTAGGGTGATTGATAAGAGCATGAAAAACTTTAAAGCCTTTTTTCGGTGGTTGTATGTAGGTAAGCATTAAAAAAGTGGAAGAATTTTACTTGTTTTGTATATTAATATGGACCAATTGATATTTATCTTCACACACATTTATGTTAAAAAAAAAACAACAAAAAAACAAGCAGTACTTTGTAATGTCCTTGTCTTCTCAACTGTCACTGATTTTCTCACAGCTATGCTCAGAATGTGTGAGGAACATGTGCCGCCTGAACTCAACAAGGTGAGCTTCATTGCAGGTTTTATGAGTTTTAAAGTTTTCCTTGAATTATTTCACAATGTAAGCATTTTTGTTCCCTCAGATGACTCAGAAGGACATATCCTTTGTTGCTGACTTCCTGTCTGAGCATTTCAGTGAGGTGAGTTCAGTATATTAGTACTGGAATAACCTTCCAAAGATATCTCTCTTTTGCAAAGAATTGAAGGATTTTTTTTTCTCATCTGAAAAGAATGAAGAACTGTTTGATCGCAAAGGGAAATACTTCAATGTAGAACGAGTCGGGCAGGTAAGTGTTTTGTAATTTTGAGGTTTATTTGTTTTTTTTTAAGTGTTCTACAAATTCCTCTTTATTTTGGATGTTTAAAGTACCTGAAAGATGAGGATGAGGACCTTGTTTCTCCACCAAACAATAAGGGAAATCAGTGGCTGAAGTTTTTACAAGAAAGCTCACACCTAAAAGGTAAAACTATAATCTTTACTGGTCAAATTCAGAAGAAGTGCTGTTCTGCAATTCTACAACTACAGTGATCATGGCCTTTTAGAATGAGCTCAAAGGTAACGTGTAAAATATCTGACTTGTTTGTGTAGAGAGCCCTTTGCTTTTTCCTTCATATCCTCAAAAGTCATTGCACTTTGTCAAGAGGATGATGGAGGGCGTCATCGAGCAGTGTCTGCAGAAACCTGCAGTAAGTTCTATGTGCTGTGCATATTTTCGTCCCAGTGTGCATCTTGTAAAATAATCGTTCTCAAATTTACAGTGGAGTACTCTCTGAAATATACTTTTTTAGACAAGTACCCCCAACTCTCACTTAAGCATTTTTGATTGAAAAAACATTAGGCAAAAGTTGTTCCCTTGCCAAAGTTGTCAGTTTATTTATATGAAAAAAATGTAAGTAAATTTTATGTGCAAAATATAAACTGAAAAGTGTTCTCTCATTGACAGGAAAAATAAATAAATTGGTCATTAATTAATAAATGAACCGTTCATCAACAAAAAATAATTACCGAACTACTCAAATAACCTCATTTTGAAAAATATAAAATAGAATTGTTCTTAAAATGTTACCAATGATGAAGCAAGATGATTGATAATAAAACTATTATATGAATGTATTGTGTTTTATATTTCAGCATTAATTCTCATTATTTATTTTGTATTCAGTACATGATGACTTATTTAATGTATGTTTCCAAAAACCATTTCAAGTACCCCCTAGGCTTCAACTAAGTACCCCTGAGGGTACGCATACCCCACTGTTGTAAAGTATTTAGATCCAAATATTATTGGTGTAGACATACAAACACTAGTGCCCTTTATTACTTAATAGAAGAGACTAAGACACGGTCAGGAGCAGCTTTACTTATTCAGTGTTTCTCTTCATTTGTTCGCAGGAAGTCATTGGGAAGTCTGTAAAGCAGGCTGTGTTTTTGCCCCTTTATACTGTGCCTGAAAGGTATGAGCCATGTCTCTGTTTGTCTTTTAAAATATAATATAATGCATACATGTAAAGTTGTCTCTATCCCTTTTTGCAGCTCTGAAAACACTCCTCGACTTTTTGAGCTTCCATCTTTGTACGTAAAACACAAATGTACCACACCCTCCTGAAGTTCAGAAACAGCAGGTTAGTTATTTGTATTGATTGTATTTTTTTTCTGCAGGTGGAATGACAAGAAGGCCAAAATGCACTATGTTGTTTTCAGCATGCCAGAAATTTCACCCTGCAAGCTCTACTTATTACGCAGAGCAACAGACCCAAACAGGTAGGAATCTGCATACGTGTTGCTGTAGTTTTTGTGTATCGTATCTACTTGTAACTGTATTTGTTTCTCCTGCTCAGACACATCCCCAACAGTGTGATGGCGATCGACCTCAGCCAAACCCTTGACAATGTGGACGAGAACAACGCTCCAGCACAGTGAGTGCCTCGCGTCTCAGAGCTGCTGATAATGCTGACTCTGCCGCTAACACAATTTACTGTGACTTTCCTTTTCAGGCCTCATTTAGCATATAGTTGCCTGGATGCTCGTTTCTATGACGATGAAATGTTAACTGTGGTCTTGCAAGGCCCAGAAGAAGAACACAGTGGGCGAGTCCTGGGTCAGCTCCCTCTTGCTTCTACACTTAGCTGTGAGACTGAATTCATCTGGAAGCCAAACCAGAGGTATGTTTGAAGAAGGAATCTAAATGTCACTAATGGTTCCTCTTACCCTACCTCACGTTGAAGGGTAGGGATATAAATAAATAAAATTAGTCCTCTGGTCCCTTTTTTTAAAAGCAGAATCTAGTAATCTACAAAGTGTCGTTTTGTATACGCTACCATTAAAAATAAAAATTAAATTTTTTTAAAAAAGCCTTGGTTTTCTCCAAAGGACAGACCTACAGGATTATAATGGCTTTTCTGTCTTTCTTTATTAATTGCCTTTTTCCTTCTATTATGCTAATACCATAATACTTCCTCTGGTGCTGTACTGTTGAAATAATGCTTGAGAGGAGGATGTAGTAACACAGTCTGATGTAACAATGTTTTTTATATTTTTGGAAATGATCAACAAAAGTTGGAACTTTTCAATTTTTATGTGTTCTCCAGAAAACTTAGAAATTCTTAATCTGTTAACTGATCCAAGAAAAGCCTTTTGTTTTAACAAACGCATTTACATTATTATGATTTTTTGGGTTTATTTTGTAGCCTTGTGTTTTTCATTGCAAGCAATCGTGAGGAAAAAAAGTGTAGTTTACTAAGAACTGAATATCACGTGAAATAAATAGGTTTACAGCTTTGATGCAGTCATGCAGATAATTAAAACATTGTGACATTCATCAGAAATTCTTCTCAGTTTCATAGCATTTTGGGAATATGTCATTGTGTATGTTTATCTTACACACACTGTAAGGAGTGAGTGAGCAGTGAGGGCCCGGCCATACCCTGTATGTTTGTAAGGTGTGTATGATAAGCCTACACAATGAAAATTCCAAAAATGCCATGAAACTGATGTCAAAGTATTTTTTCATGATTATAAGATGACAGTTGACTACAGTGATTCCTTCCATTTCGTCTGACCCAGTAGCAGGCACGATTTCATTGCTATTTGTTTCCATGTTTGTTACTGCTGTGGGTGCGTGGGATTCCCATTCTCACAATGCACTTCACAACAATATTTCTGAAAATGCCCAAGTGACATTTGTGTTTGGTATGTAAACAAATGGACTGCTTGTGATGGGTCATCTTCAAAGTTGTTCACCATGAAGGAAGTAATTTAGGTGTGTAAGCACAGAAAGACTAATGAATTAGTGATAATTAGGCTATCATTTGGGTTTTACCAATTTGACGAAAGATTTGTGATGAAAATCATACACTGCTTTAAGTCTTGAATGCTGATGCTCCCTGCTGATGTCCTGACTGTTATTTACTATCATTTCTTGCAAAACCTCTCTCTATAAAATCAGTGTTACACCCTGTGCTATTACACCCACTGAGCCATTACTTGGACAATATGATACTGCAGGATATGGTATTGCTTTCATTGATAATGCCAGTAAAAAGACCATCATAACTTTTATAAATGTTTGTCTGTTTTAGAGAAATTAAGGCATTTGGAAACTTTTGACTCTATACAGAAAAGTGAACATTATGCACTCTTACCCTGGTGAGGATGTCTATTAAAAATGACATGAAAATACAGCACACTGTAACTGAGGATGAGGGAAACCAGAAGATAAAACTACATCTCATATGTAAATATATATATATATATATATACACAGGTTGGACCAACAAAGCGGCGCCATCCCGAGCCAAGGCCTGGTGTTGGGTAATCAGTGGCGGGAACTGGAGAACATGAAGGCTCAGTTCATAGCTGTAAATGGAATCCGCAAGGTGGCCTGTGTGGTATGTCATCTATTTCTGGTAGTTCCCATAATGTCTAGTGCATGTTTTAGATTGAGATATTAATTAATGGATGTGCATTGCAGTGTTCATGTATTTCTTACAGTGATCAATACGGTCAGCCAGTTCATTTTCAGAGCTCTCATTTCTCTGCCAGTGAATGAATTTAGTGGATTGCCTCTAAGAGATTTATTTTTTCTTTCCTGGCAGCTAAGTTCCAATTTGAGGCACATACGGGTTTTTGAGATGGACGTTGAAGATGAGGACGAGGAGGGAGCCGAGTCTCAGAATGCCACTGCTGACCAGGATGCTCTGGATAGCACCATGTCCAGCCAGGGACAGGACGAGGACGGAAAGGAAGTGAAGGAACAGGATGAAACTGTGGAGCATGGAGGAGATGAGTTTCAAAAAACTGAGGAAACTCTGGAGTCAGAAGAAGCGCTGGAGCTCTCGTAACTCAGAGACACACACAACTTAATAGTGGACTTACTTAACATACTAAAAAAGTACATCTGCTAGGGTATGAAAATAAAGATGTTCATTCTTGTAATATCTGTTAGAGATGATGATTTTAGTCCTAATTTCTTCAATCTGTCTTTTTACTCAGGGGGTCTGTGGGCTTAAGTATTAGGCTTTAGAAGTGCTAATATTGTCCCAAAATTGCATCAGACATTTGATCAAATATAAGATCACAAGCTTATGTAAGTCTACATTGTAATTCATACAAAAAAATTAAATAGAAAAGATTGAACTTGATTAATACTAATTCATACAGGCCATAAGGAGTGGCACATCCACATTCCCAGTATAGACATTATATTATGCAAGATGTATAGAGTTTTATTGATTTATTACCTCCGCCAAGGAGGTTATGTTTTTGCCAAAGTTTATCTGTTTGTTTGTTTGTGTTAAAAATAACTTGAAAAGTTTGAACAGATTTGGTTGAAATTTTCAGGAATTGTTGGAAATGGGATATGGAAGAAATTATTACATTTTGGGGGCGATCTGGATCACGGTCTGGATCCAGGAATTTTTTTAACGATTCTATAACATTGTGAGATATGACCATTTTCAGCATTTGTGCGTATAACTCCACAAAGAATGGTCAAGGCACTTGGGGAAAAATACAGGACATGTTTCCAAAAGGTTCTACAAGACATCAAAGACTGATCCGGATAATTGAATAATTACCTCCACCAAGGAGGTTATGGAATCAGTAGAGTTTGTTTTTTAGCCACATAACTCAAAAAGTTATGGACGGATTTTGATTAAATTTTCAGGAAATGTTAGAAATAGGATGATTAAATTTTGGTGGTGATCCGGATTACCGTCTGGATCCAGGAATTTTTTAAAGGGTTTCTTTATCATTGGGAGATAGGGCATGGGGGCACTGAGCTGCCTTAGCGGAGGTTGGCACTCTCTGAGTGCTTTTCTAGTTCATTCTATTTTTTTCATGTGTCACCTTTTATTTTGTTGAATGGTTACAAGACTAGTTCTCTATCCCTGGTGGTTAATCCATAAACTGTTTTTTCATGTATGTATTCGTGTAAAAAGCAGTTGCGGAAAAAATTTTTAGACCATCAAAAGTCATCAAAAACAATGGTTATACAATCAAGTACTAACTCCTGTGTGTATCATGTGACTAAAACAGACAGAAAAGAAAACATGGAATGTCTAAAAGCACTGTTTTTGTCAGTACAATGACATAGAGACTGATGTAAGACCTGAAGTGATTTTGGTTATCATCAAGAAAACATGGAAAATGAATAGATAATAGCTCCTAAATTAAACTCTTGTGAGTTATTTTTGTTGTTATCATTATATTTGTTTTAAAAAAATTACCTTTTAGTTGTACCAGGCATTAAAATGAACAAGAAATTTAAGAAAAAAGGGGGTGGTCTAATCCTTTTTCCGTGACTGTAGTTTCCTGTCGAAGTCTTACCAAATACCACAGTGGCAGTGCGTGTGCCCGCAGAAATAGGTGTTGGTTACGTGCTCGTTCTCAATGCTGTGCGTGATGACGTGCCTGTCCGCCGCCTGTTGGTCTTTCACAGTTGGTGACGAGTATTATGAAAATGGCCTCGACCCTGCCCGTGAGTACGAATAACCGGAGAAGATGACGGTGTTTAGCGTTTTAAGTCCACTGAACACCAAAGTGTCTTTACTGAACACGTAGGTATTAGAAAAGTCAACAAAAATAAAGTGACTTCAGGCAAAGAAACGACTCTGAATACCACAGACCACCGTACATTTTCGTTTGGGTGAGGAGCCACTATGGAGGATATCAACTCTAATATCAACGCGGACTTGGAGGTACGGAAGCTCCAGGACTTGGTGAAGAAACTCGAACAGCAAAACGAACAGCTTCGGAGTAGGTCTACAATGTTGTCTTCGTCCGGAGCGATGTCAGGGAACCACAGACCCCTCAGCGCCGGTTACGACTCGTCGTCCCTGTCAGCGGGGATGGCAGCCGGTCTGGCCGGCTTCCCTGGGGTGGGGTTCGGCGGATCAGGCGGCTACGGAGGGCTGTTGTTGGAGAATAACCGCTGTTTGAGCCCCAGACTGTCGTACGATGGCATCAGCTTCAGGAGGCCGTATGAATCTGAAGGGGCATCGGCGGCCACATCCGTGTCGAGTATGAACTCACTTTATTCAGACACCACCGGGGGTTTCACAGATGAAGGGGAAACCTCAATCTTAGATGAAGTAGAAATCTTAGACCTGGAGGACATGGATTGTCTCAACGAAGACGAGGACAGCTGGTGAGTGACAGGCTTGTCTTGGGAGCTATCTTGCCTTTATAGCCTTGTCTGTGTCTTCAGATTTGGGTGACAGCTGCTCCACACATTAGCTACAACGACAAACGTTTGGCATCAACCATCTCCTTATTAGCTTCCTAAAAACTGAAGTCATGGTGCTGAAGTAGCCCTATTGTGTGCCACTGACTGGAGGATGTTGTTTGGCAAGTCATGTGGGTGATGTCAACCCACTCCACGGACTGTCTGATCATAGACACTCTTTATTATATTGTGTATAAGTGCGTATACGTTATCTGCTACCTTGTGTGCAGTTTGTGCATTTGTTCAGCAGCAGGCCTCTCAGCTGTCAGGACCCTCAACTCCCCGATCATCTGTTGAACCGTTTCTGTATTTTGTGATGTGGCAGATTGCTTGGCCTGTCATGACAGGGATGGTAGGAAATCAGTGTGTAAAAGTTAAAAATGTAGGTTGTTTCCCTGCCCAACATCCAGCCATGTGGGAGAGGTAGTCATGGTTATTTCCCTCCTCTGAATTCCCTTTTGGCACACTGGAGTTGGCACACAGCTACAAGTGCTCTGCAGCCAGAGTGACAGAGCAAAGAGCTGTGAAAGCATCTCATCATTCAGGAATAAAAGTCAAATAGGGGATCACGTGCCTTCATTTTTCAGATTATGTTAATGCCATCATGGTTGTGTGGGATGACTTGTCAAGAACACATTACTTTTTTTTTTTAAAAACCTGAATACTTCTTAAATGTTCATGTTCTTTACTAAATCGTTCTGTGCTTTATGTATTATGCAGTATTTCTTATGTACGCATTTTGAGTTTTTAGGGTTACATTTTAGGCTTTGCATAGATTTCCCTTGAAAGCATAATCCCTAAACGCAAGACTATGAATGGATATGTGCTGCTTTACAAATCTGTTACACACTGAGATGAGTCCTACATTGCTGATGCTGTTCATGTTGACTTGGTAGATGGCTTTGTACAAGGTCTGTCATCACAGAAATAGAGTAGTTAGTTATGTGAACGGTAGCTTACTGAGTTCTTCTAAGAAGATGAGGGCCTGTTATCAGTCTGCTTTTCCTTGATTGGCTTGTTTCATGACCATGACACACCACTGATGGGCTAAGCTCCTTCCTTATGAACAGAAGATGGGTCATGAGAGACCAAACATTTATTACTATACAAAGCCTTGTTCAAATGTGGGTCAAAGTATGCCATCTTACTGCACAGTAGTAAAAATATCTGACAGGCATTTTCCTCCAAAGAGATCAGATCTTTCTTTTTGGGCTTGTTTATTTTAAATTATTTCCAAGGATTTGCCTCAAATATGAAGAATTCTGACTGTCAAAAAAGACAAGCACTACAGTTAGATGAGAAGGTGAAATATGCTTGTGGTGATTATGCTGCTTTGAAAGACCCGTTGTAGCTGTGAAAACTCTTCTTTGAGCCAGGAATACTTCTTAGGTTGTGTTTAGATTCCTTCCCCACTGTCACTATGTCTTTGCCTTGGTGTCTTGTGTGCCAGCTACTGAGCCTCTAACTCAGACTACTTACAAACATTGCTCACTCATGCCCAACAGGCCTCAGTCCTATTATACCCTGGCTGTTTGACTGCCCTCTGGATCAGATTGATATCTGGGATTACCCAGTAGTGTGTAGTTTTTGTCAGCTTTTGTCACAGACTCCTATAATCCTAGAATTAGCATCAGGCAGGGTTTAGAATTCGTCCTGCTCCTGCAGTACTCTGTATGCCCATTGATGTGGACATGACACATGACATTTGTTTCATAGCTGGGAGGTCATATATGTGTTCTTCACATTATGAATGACAGCCATTGTGTTGATAAACAGTGATACAGTGCAGCACTGGATTTCAAGCTTGTATTTCTTTGCACTAGTCTGTTATGTTTCTGCTTTCATTGTGAAAGGAGCTGACAGCTGCTGACTCAGGCCTCTTCTCTTCTCTTCTCTTCTCTTCTCTTCTCTTCTCTTCTCTTCTCTTCTCTTCTCTTCTCTTCTCTTCTCTTCTCACTAATGCAAAAAAGGATGAAAATCAGTTAGTTTATAGCTGCATTTCATAGCTTGATCTGTTTTTATCCATAAAAGCAATGTTTGTGATCATTGTAGCTGACTCAGCTTTGAACCTAATGACTTAGCTGATGTCAAACAGTTTGGCTGGAAGCATTTGCTCATTCATAAAGTTTTCTGCAGCAGGAGTTTCAGTATCAATATCCTCATTGTAGGATAGGCCCTGTCTGATAGGGTAACCAACACAGAGAAATCACAGGATGTAAATTATTCTCCAAGTCTTTTGTAAGTCACCCCACAGTCTTGTTACTGGAGGTGTTGGTGATAGAATCTTTTAAACCAGCATTTAAAGGCTCAGATGCTGTACTGAAGTAATATTCTGTGTCATTTCATATATTTTCATCTCTGTGTTTTGATATAGTCTACCCAGTACACTGCATTCTGTGATTAAATCAGTGTCCAAGGACTTGTTATCACCTGTATCTCATTTCCTTTCAAAGCTGTCAGGTCATATCGCACAGCCCCATGGCACACAGAGATGTGAACTCTCACAGTCAACACTATAGATAATGATGATTTAATTGTATTTAATTATTGCTTGTGTTGCTTGCTTTCAATACAATTCTAACAATAAACACTCTACATATTCCACAGGTTATATGAAGCGAAACTCAACAGTCCTTTGCAGAAAGCTTTGAGTCCTATTGTGTGGTGTCGCCAAGCTCTTGACAACCCCAGTCCTGACATGGAATCGGCCAAGCGCTCCCTCATCCACAGGCTGGACCTCACCATGTCAGGTACACACCAATACACATCCAACATAGTAGTGTGAGCAGCAGCAGCTAAAATAACTATCATGCATTTAATTTACCTACAAAATGGTGCCTGAGGACTTGTAGATAATTGGCATCTTCGCTCAACAACTCCGATATGGAAGTCTTTATTGCAACAAAAGGTGTGTCTACTCTGTGTGTGTGTGTGTGTGTGTGTGTGTGTGTGTGTGTGTAGTGAGTCATGGAGCCTCACATTCTGTGTGATGTTGGCAGACAAATGAAGTGACATCACCTGAAAATCAAATCAATGGCACAGTGATGTGGAGACAAATTGATTGATTGTTTCATAAAAGTACCTCTGTACCAGTTACCAGTTGGAGGGTTCCTGATAATGACACTGATGTGTGTACAATGTGCTGACCTTCACACAAGTCATGTACAGAATCCCATTCTAGTGGACTTAGTTTTGTTTGCCACCTTTTCATGAATCCTCTTTTTGTCTGTGGTAACTGTCAGGGAAACGGCCACAGAAGAAAATATATAAACTACATTTAAGGTCGACATTTAATAGGAAAATGCTCCACAACGATTTCATCAACCTTGAAATTATCAAAACAAAACACTAAAGACAGTCTGCCTCGTGACCATGTTTTTTTTTTATTTTTTTACACACCTTCAGTTTAAGGTGTAAAGGATATGTACTCTGTACCTCTGGTCCTGATGGTATCAGGTCATATTCACCATAGAACTGCTGTGATATAGCACTGATGACTGCCTGCTACCTTCCCTTTAACTCAAGATTTACAAGACAGTCATAGTGTGTTGTTGGCACACAATCATGCAAGGCAAACGTATGGAGTCTGTTCATATTAAGTACAGTGAATACACCAAGCCGTAAAGCAGAAAAGTTGATTATGCAAATGAACAATAAATGGGGAATAACAGAGAACCAGTCTGTGTGGCTTCTTCAAAGAGTCACAGCTTATTGTTGAAATTACACCTGTTGAAATCCCATGACAGTTCCTCATCCAGTCCTGTTTCTCGATAATAATATACAACTTAAATAGTCATCACTAATGCATACTTGCTGGTGTGTCCACTTGCTCACTCTGAAATGAAAGATCATTTGCTTGTTGTTAGTTTTCTTATTTCATTTCATATTTCACAGAACCATAGGGCCTACAGTGTTTTTGTTTTTTGTTTTTCAGTGTGATTTATCTTCAGGTGAAAGGTTACGTACAGTGTTTAATTCACTTTCTCCTCAAAAATCCAGGGAAATGCTGTCACAGTTCTTTGCTGTCATCCTAAAGGTGCTCCACCTGGACATGTTGTAAATATATAGTGTAGCAGTGGCTTGGATGTTGTAGTAAAAGTCCTGACTTATCATTCTGACAGTTCTGTCCATGTTAAGTTGCATCTGTGGCCCTCAGTGAGTACTGTAGTTTGTATTTATTTTCTACGGCATACTGTCAGACTTGTTCCACACTATGCACAATTCAGTTTAAGTAAAAAAAAGCAGAGGCAGGTGAATTTTACTTGACACTATTCTTTACAAGTGTATATTGTATAGTAACATGCGTAAATTATTAATGTACCTGTTTAATAGTGTATAACCCAGGTCTGCATGTCTTTAGTCTTTGTACACTTGTCTGTTTCTAGAGCGTTTGACTGCCACTAATTATAGTTGGTCCCTCTGTAAGGAAGACAGGCCTCAAAGCCTCACAGCTAAACTGAGAGGGGTCATTTCCATTTTGACAGTGGCATGTCCATGTGATACTTAGATCATGTTGAGTAATAGACACTGACATCCTCTGTCCTCTGTGTTGTGGCCCAGGTTTCTGTTGTTTCTGTTATTGGCCTATTTTAAAGCAACTGGAATGGAATGGAAGGAATCATTTAACCAGCTTTTTTTTCTCTATATAATGATGCATGTCTTCTTCTTTTGTTATGAATTAAGGAGATGATATACAAATATTTGAAGACCATCTGTATATATTTTGTCTAAACAGATACAAAGCACAGGGTTATGTGGGGTTAGCGAGGCTTATTGGTGGTGATCTCATCACAGTTGTGTGGAACGAGGATAACATCATCCTCTGTGGGCCTGAAAATATCCCTGAAGTCAATGATACCACTCATCCCACCCTCCTCATTTGGTACTTGTGGTGTGGTCATTACTTCCTTAAAGGAAAGTATTTTTTTTTTTTTTTTTTTTTTAGAATGAGATCCTTTTTCTGCTGAGTTGAGGCAAAGTGTATTGAACAGAAACAAAATGGACTTGAACAAATCTTGAGCATTGCATGGTGAGAGCAGAGCTGTCTGAGACTCACCACAGACACACCCTCATGGCTCCTGGCTACTTTCCTTCACACCCGGTCTCTAACAGGAGCGTGGAAACTCTGTTGCCATGGTATTGCTTGGGGTTTGTGTCAGGAGAACGGCAAAGAAAAACATCAAATTCAAGTGTGGTTTGTTTCAACATTATGTCTGTTCTCACACACACACAATGCATTTACATATTTCAGACATGACTTTAATTTCATTTTGTCAAAATCGACTGAGCTTCTTCTCGGAGCACACCCTGCTGGAACAACATCCCCAGACACTGTGTCTCAGTTATATAACAACCAAAAGGGAGGGACTGCTGGGAGCTAGTTGTCAAGTTGACTATACTAGTCACACAGACTAATGAGTCACAGTATTAGTTGATAAAGTGAACAGATGATTTTCCATAGTGCTGCTTTGACAGCTGCTCTGCCCTGTTGATCCATTGCACATACAAGACCAGTGAAGGTCAAACTACAGCCGCACAGCTGGCTGCCCTGCCTCTGCTCTTAAAAACTGTTCTCACGCTGTAGGGTTAGTTCCTTCTTTTTTGCATGTCTCAGCCAGTTGTGTCCTTTTTCTCCTTTGTGGTATTTTTCTCTGTGATTTACAAAAGCTTCTCTGTTTCTTCTTCTCTTGTGATATGCTTAAAGCTCCCATTTACTCTTTAAACACTTTTTCTGTTTTGTTGCAGTGGAAACTGCTCTGAAGTTTCCACAGCCAACTAGCCAAAATGGAAAATGTTCAAGTTCAGTTTCATATCATAGTTAATCAAAATGGCATCAGTCACAGTGGTTGGAAACAGCAATGCTGATTTCTCCTTTTGTTTTAGGACATGAGGATTGAGGACAGGACACTATTTTGGTTTGGTCCCTTTAGGTCAGGCTCTATCCGGCGGAGATGTGTTATTAGATGTGTGAGGAGTCTTCTTCAAACCACTCACCATTTAACCTTGAGCCTTAGGGGCAGAATGCCTGTGTATTTATCAGCCAGGATACAGGGGTTAAAAGTGCACAGGGTCCAGAGTTACATGTTGCAGTGTTGTTGACATTCCACAGTGGTTGATCCATGTGCATGGCAGCTGAGTGGACATGATGCTGTTTCCTAAATAATGCAGCAGGACAGAGTGCAGAGGAAGAGGACACGGAGAAAGTGGAGAGGGCTGATCTTAAAAGGCTCTTCCACTCACCTCCCAGCTGTGTAAACACATCCAGTCAGAGACAAAAGGAACCAGAGGAAAGGGCCGAAGCTAACCCTCTAAACCATTAAACCATCCCAGTGACCAGCAGCTGCTCCAGAGTCTCATCTCATGACTGAGACCGAGGGTCTCTGCTGCTGCTTCATCATGTTCACAGAGAATTGCTTTGTGCTGTGTGTGTCAGGAGTGAATGGCCTGTATTGTCAAGTGTTTCTCTCAGTGAAAACTGGAGGAACTCTATCAGGCCTGCATCCACCATACGGGTTAAGAGACCCGACCAGACTGGCAGCACACTGCAGAGCTTTCAGAGCAGCGCTCCTGGCCTTTGAGCAGACACTGGTAGAGTTGTCGGCAAATACTGGGACAGTGTTTTTCTGCAGTCATAGTACAATAACAGACTGAGGCAGAACAATGAATGCCATTTGTGCCACACAAATGCAGCATTTACCATGTTGTCATGGTTTTGATTATAAATCTGGCTTCTTTAAGACTTTGTAGGTTTAGTTTCAGGACTTGGATAATTAATCATGATTATTTTATTAATTATGTTATTTTTTAAATACAGTTCACTGTATATTTTTACCTCTGCCAAGGAGGTTATGTTTTTGCCAGCATTTATCTGTTTGTTTGTTTGTCTGTCTGTCCGTGTACAAAATAACTCAAAAAGTTATGGATGGATTTTGATGAAATTTTCTGGATAGCTTGGGAATGATACAAGGACCAATCGATTAGATTTTGGTGAAGATCCGGAAGGAATCCTGGATTCTGGATC
>JAQQZY010138227.1:0-18626 GCA_030068375.1 Ostorhinchus rueppellii
GTATATGTATGTAAATGAAAAATCAAGAGACACCAATATCTATATGTAAAAAGATGGACTTTAAAGAATAAACGAATCACTGTAAAACAGACTTCGAAACTCTTGCATATCCAGCATATCCAACACTATTCTGTAAGTAAGCCATTATACAGAGCTCTCTAAAATGATGTTATTACCCTGGCACCAATATAGAATCTTTTTACCTCCCAAGTGGGAGAGAAATCGAAGTTCAGTATTTATGTGTCTGTAGCCCTCGTGTTACATGTCACAGGGTTAGTTCTTCCTTTGCAGTCCAAAAAAAAAAAATTACCAAGTGGTTTTCATGTAACTACTATGTAGTTAAAGTTACTTCATCTAGTTCTGAGACATGCATCAGTTATTATAATGTGTACCATTTATTTTCTCTTCACAGCTTCCTCCGTTCAATGACAAAGTCACATGCGTCAGTCAGTCTTCTGGTATGTACATTTTTTTTAATACAGTAAATATATTTCCCCTGAAGCAGATGTTTCCTGCGCTTGTATTTGATATTAGTAGTTTCTTGCGTGTATGATTAAATAGTTTTTGGTTTGGTTTTGTTTTTTTGCTTTGTTTTGCTAAATATATATTCATATACATATTGATTATACTGCCAGTAATACGGCATTGATCCCAGTTTGTTTTTTTTAATGAAATGATCAGCTGTTTTCCATCTTGAAATCTCAAGCCACCAAATAATAAATGTATTAGCAGCCGCCTTTCACTGAAATAGTACCCGTATGAACATGACATTTTCCTTAACTTGATTTGTATTGATTATTTAGGAAGTTACTGCACTCCTGCTGTACCTTATATAATGGAGTCTATGGGACTGCAGGTTTGCGGTGAGTTGAGGAGTTCAACACCCTGTGGCTTCACTAGCTGTTTGCTGTAAAACTGAAAATCCAAGTTTCAAAAACTGGTGGCTTTCTAAACCTTGCGCCTGTATTCTTTCTCTTGCCTGTTGGTTAAAATCTGTAGAGCTTTGCATGCTCAAGATACTGTGGAGTATCTTACCCTCTTGCATAAAATGCATTTTTCTCCAGTAAATTAAAATGAAATTTGAGTTTTTGTATAATTTAACAATCGGAGCTTATTTACTAAGGGCATAGCAATGGTTTTATGTGATCGCTAACATGTGTGTAACTATCAAGCCATATGTTATCAAGATTTCTGCTGAATGCATTTTACAGTCATGAAGTGTGTTTTCAGTGACACTAACAGAGGGCCTTCTAATCCCCGTAGAGGATGTAACTACCGTCTTTATAATCTCTTAACCCTTGCAGACCTTCAGGTGGTCTACTGGTGGTGGTGACCAGTCAGCTGTGTCACGATGAAAGGCATCTGATTTATTTTTTTCTGATTTGCACTTACTAATGTCTTCCTCTTTGTTCACATTTTCACTTTGCGCTTCTCACTGCATAACTTATTTAATCTGCAATGTAACGATGAACCTAAATGATATTTCTGTTTTGACAGTGTGCATTGTTGTTTTACCTTGATGAAGCTTAGATAACACAAATATAAAATGTATTCAGAACATTAACACACATCAGTGACCATTCTTAATGCAAGTTGTTTTTAATTTTAAATTTTAGTTGCACTTTATAAACTATAAGTTCCATTTTTTTCATCTGAACTTATACATCTTAAGTAAGCAAATGAGTAAGAATGAAGGATTAGGACTCAATTGTGCTAAAAGTAGGCCCAGTAAACAGTATTGTACATTGCATTGGTACCAGAAACGTACAGTACCATGCAGTTAAACTGTCCCACTTAATAGCCTTGGTACTTTAAGAATAACAGTAGTTGAATGAAAGAAACATTTCCCACCTCTTAGTACTTTTTGTGTGTGAGTTTGTGTTCTGTGCTCTGCTTCTACTCGGTGGGCATGACTTTTTTTTTTTTTTTTCATTTCATTACCCCTCCTGCAGCTTTCATGGTAATGGTAAGAGGGTAAAAATGCACAACTATCCATGACAAAACAGACAAATCACAGATAGCTGTATAAACATACACAAATCAATGGCAAGGAGAATTCAGAGCATCATTTCAGCAAATACCGTTTAAAAACTCAACTGAGCGTGCCTGATCCTTGTCACTAGTGTAATTTAACAATCAGTGTGACAACGTTGCATTCACTCACCTCAGTGTTGAGAGCTTCTATCAAATGTCAGAAACAACCAACACAAAGAATGACTGTCTATTCCTCCTGAAAATATTTGGAGAACACGGAAACTGTAAAGCCAAAGGTGACGGAGACACTTTGTGAGCCTGATGCTGATTCTCCAGCCCTGCAGGAGAAACACACTGTGGTGCTCTAAGTTACAATGGCAGAATGACAATAACAGACATTTTTTCTGTTTCTGATGATCTGGCAGTAGTCTGTGCTCAATTTACTGTATTTTCTAGTTGTCTTTTGAGGCATATTACAATAAAAATGACAGTTAATAAAACCAGGCTCTCCAAAACATAGTCTCCATACAATGGTCCATATTCACTCATATCTAAAACCTAATGAAATCTTTTAGTGATATTGTTTAAGTATTCGTAAACTGATACTTGGGGTGAGTATTGCATAGAAATAATCATATTTGGAATTGTGACAGCTCTAGTAATGTAAAATGCATATAAAATATAAGATCCACCCATCCTAAGACAATACAATGATCTTCTGCATATGGAAAAGTCATACATTGAGTCATCTGAGTGCTGGATTTATTAGTAGTATTCCTGGGACTTGCATAGGCCCAGAAGGAATGTGATTTAATCAGGCATAGACACAACAGTAGTTGTTTCACTAAAAATAGGTCCAGAAGGACATTTGTCCTTTTATTTTGTCTGATCCTATCAGAGGGCTCCTACCAGCCCTTTAGGATGATAGCTCGCGTGTTTAGAAATACTATACTCTGGTTTTGTACTGAGGTTTTAGGCTGTGATTAGGAACATGACTTTGTGTATCTAACTGATTGAAATGTTATCTACAGCAGAAGACTATCAGCGCATTGAGTTTGGCGTTGATGAGGTGATGGATTCCAAGCCGGTTGGAGTCAACGATCCTTTATACAAGGTATCAAGCACTCTGAACCCCCAGGCTCCAGAGTTCATCCTGGGCTGCCAGCCAGCCCAGAAGGCCCAACAGACCACTCCTCCTGCAGCTGATGTCCCTGATGGAACCCACTTCAACTCGCTGGATGGCCCTGACTCAGAGACCTCAGCCCTGGACAATCACCAGGCCTGCCAGGACATGGACGGAGTCCCTGGCAGCCTCGGACAGCGAGAGAGAAAGAAAAAGAAAAAGCGACCGCCGGGGTATTACAACTACCTGGACCCGTCAACTGGCGCTAACAGCAGCAATGCAGCAGATGGGACACCTATGACAGCCCTGGTGAACGGACATGCACTCGGTGCCCCACACCACAGTGCTGAGGAAGTGGACAGTAAGGTGTTGTCAGGGCCCGAACTCGCTGGCCCTGCTCCTGTCTCCACAGTAACCTCAGCGGCTGCAGTGGCAGCAGTTAAGTTAGCCCCCACACCCACTTCCAATCAGAGGACTTGTGACAGCCCTGATGACTCTTCTTTGGACTTAACGAGTGGAGCTGCCTCTTTATCAGATGGCAGCATTGCAACATGCTCCTCTTCATCTTCCTCTCAAAGCAGAGGAATGACAGAGGGACCGAGGACTGCAGATCTGCAGCCAGACCATTTGGCTCCACAGAGCCCTGAACTCTCAGATACTCCACACAGCCCCCGCTCCAAATCACCACTTCCTCCTTCAGCTGCTCCGGCCACCCCTCCTGTCACCACTTCTGTCATGACTACTGAACTGGAGGCGAGGGAAGTCGGAGACAGTGGGGTGGCCAATGGGATAGCAGAGCCTGATACTCCTGTCAGTGCAGATGGACACAAAGAGGACTGTGAGAGTGGGGAGCAGGCTCAGCCGGTCTCCTCAGACTCTGCTGCTCAGCCAGCAGAGACAGACCAGGCCCATTCGCCCGCAACTGCAGCTGCACCTACTGCCAACCTCCCCAAATCCTGGGCTAGCCTTTTCCACAACTCCAAGCCTCTGCCTGGTGGCCCTCAGGCCTTTGTGGAGGTAAAGAATGTTGTGGAAGTGGTCGCCCCTTCCCTTGCTACGCCAGAGCAGCTAGAGAAAGTTGGGGAGGTCAAAGAAGGCCCTGTCCACGTATCAGAGGATCCTATGGCCCCTAAACTTGCAGGTATAATTTAAAGATGGTGATAATCTTTGAAAAATCCACCAGCTGACCTTTTATCTGGGCATCACGTCTTATTCCCTTTCAGTCCACTCGGTGGCAATGTTGAAACACCAGCCACATACTGTCACTGCTTCTTATTTTTCTGTTGGTGTACTTTTAAACATTAGATGTTAGAGATTAATGACAAAGTTAAGGGATAGTTTAAAAGTGATCAGATTTGATGTATTGCAGCTTTTATGCTCATTAAGATGCAGCTGCCTACTCCGCTTTTTAAGGTGGTGTTGCATTGAAACGTTCAGGTATGTCACATACATGTGTGGAAAATGAACACTAGATGGTGGTACTACGTCCACAATAGATGTCCGATATAAAATCACTGGTCACATTTTTCTAACCTAGTTTAGCTTGTTACTTTTATGTGTACATGTACATGGACCAGGACTGCCCTGCTTTGAATAATGGAAGGTTCCCCCACAAACATACAATTTGAGTAGGTAATTCCAACTTTATAGGAGTTATAAGGAGTTTGACATAATCATGTTTAGGACAATACAGTACCAATGATCTGTCTTTTTTTTTTTTTTTTCCAGAAATTTTTAAGTATCACATACTTAAAAATAATGTAAAATATGCATTTTTTTTGTTTTGTCTCTAAGAAGAGGAGTCAGCATTAGGATTAAATTTGAACTCATGCTAAGATTGTTAGACAGTTGTTAAACATTATTTCATGGGTCATACTTGATACCAAGACATGCAAATTGCCTTGCCTGCCATTTAAAGCCAGAGATTAGATAGAATTTTGTCATAATGATCATACATCTGCTGTTACTACAGAGTCAAACCACTGATTATTTAATTTCTTGGTGGCTAGAGAAGGTCATATATTTGTTCACAGAAACATTGAGTCAGCAGAAGTAAAGCCTCGACTTTTCAGCCAAAAGAGGCGAAAGGGATTTTCTTCAAAACTCTCATTGATCAGGTCAAACTAGAAAATAAAGTGAATCCAAACATTTGTGGCTTGGCCTCATGTTGAGAATGACTGGTTGAGAGCACCACAGCAGACTCAGTTAAGTGTTATATGAGAAGGGTTTTGGTTTCATTCATTTAAGACCTTGGAAATGCATACAACATGCAAACTATTTTACTCTACCAAGTAAATGTTGTTTTTTGCCAGCCACACTAGTGCATGTCTCCTTAAAAAGCAATATGTAGTGTTTGTTTGGATAAACCACATTAAGCTGCAGGTTACAGTGCATTTATGTTCTCTGGAAGTTTGTGAAGAAGAAACCAGGGGTGGCAGGTTTTTGGTGTCTACATTGATTGTCAATATTATTCTCTTTTTTTTGTTTTGTTTTTTACCCTTGTGAACAAATGTGCAAAACATAATGTTTTCTGAGGTCCCCAGCCATTTTGCAAAATAGCATATTGTTCATTTAGATGCAAAAATATGTTTATAAAACCAGGAAAACTTGTGGCTGAGTTTGTTAGCTGTCCTTAACAAATATTTATGACAGTGGAAAATATGGAGATCATAAAAACTGATCACCAATGGGTCATGCTCAGTCCTTAGACTGTTTTTGAGGCTGAATGGTTGAATATAGATTGTCTGCACTGGCAGTTTGATGACAAGCAGATGGGAACATCACCCACTGTTTGTGCAATTGTATTTCAATTGCAGAGCAGTTGTTATTGCTGGTTGTTTATTTGATATGTTAAGTCGTAGCAGCCTCAGACCAGCTGCTTTTCCAGACAGTAAAACTGCAATACGCCTTAGCATTGAATATTCCACACTGTATGTGGTAAGTGCATTGCCTGTAAGTATTCTCTGTATCTTTAAATTTTAACTTATTATTTACCCCCCTTTGCTCCATAACCTCAGGATGTTTTTGACTCCAGGTTTATGAAATGGCAAGCACTGACATGATAAATGGGGGCTAGTTAAGAGTGCTTCATATGTGTAAAAGAAGAAATACATCAGTTTGAACGTATTGCTCTTTGGAAACTTAGTAATCTGCCTGCCAAGGACTGGCTTGTACGAATAGAGTAGTGTGTTTGTCAAGGCTCAGCTATTCTAAATATAAGATTTGTTTGTAAGCAGAGGCTGAAAATGCACAAACCTTGACATTCTGCGCATGTGTTCATGTTGTTTTATTGGATCTAAAGTTGTACATCTAATCAGAGCATCATCAGACAGTTTAATGTTGGTCATGAATACCAACTCAATTTTTGTCATCTTTTTCTGTTTGATAAATCCATTGTATGATACTGTGTCCACGTTACCATGGGAACTGTGTGACAGTGACAGCCTCCCTTCCTAGGCGTGGTACAGGAAGGTCTTGCTCTAATTTAGACAGTCACTAGTGCTCTTGTCACAAGTGGCGTGATTGGAAAAAGGGACATTTGTTTGTTAAACTACATTTTGCTTCATCATTTGCTGTTCGTGTTCTGTGATCAGACTGACATGGCTCTACATTGTTTGTTGCAGTAATACAGGGCTGCGTCTTATAAACAATGTTTTTTTGAATCCCCAGAACTTATTGAGAATGTGAAGTTGATACATAAACCAGTGTCTTTGCAGCCGAGAGGACTGATCAACAAGGGAAACTGGTGCTATATCAACGCTGTATCCTTTCACCCAGAGAAACCTAATTTGGATATTTTAATGTTTAACTGATGTACTTGCAGGATAATAACATTGGAGCCGCAGTGTTTGTATAATGCCATGAAGTGCAGCTCTGTTTTGACAATTCTTTTTTTTTTTTTTTCTTTTTTCAATTATGACAGATGAATGTTGTTACTTTTTGGAGATGTGAGACTTGTTGTCTCTTCTGGTTGTGCTAAAGCGTAACGTCAAAGCCAGGGGATGAGACAAGGGGTTCTGAATTGATTTATTTATTGATGGCTACCCAATATTACAGCAGGTTATGCCACTCTTTTGCACAATTGTTATACTCCCTGACTCTGAACACTCAGACCCTACAGGCCCTGATTGCTTGCCCTCCCATGTATCACCTGATGAAGTCCTTTCCTCTGCATAATGAGACGCAGAGACCCTGTACCTCCACACCCATGATAGACAACTTGTAAGCGATATCTCATCTCATCACACACACACACACATCAGTATACTCTGTGAAAGTATATTTTGCTCAGTGATGTTCCTGTTTGTCCATCTCTGACAGTGTAAGGCTCGTGAATGAGTTCAACAACATGCCCGTGCCATCTAAAGCCAAGCAGCAAGGTGAGACTTTAGACAGGATGCCCAAAACTCCCGTGAATTCGACTGCTGTCTGTGTTACTGATTTACGAATGTTTTCACAGCTGTTGGTGATAAGGTCGTGAAAGACATTCGACCTGGCGTACCTTTTGAACCGACATACATTTATAGACTCCTCACTCTCATCAAGTCTAGTCTCTCTGAGAAGGTGGGTTGCATTTCCCTTCATTGTAAAACAATGGGAATCAGTAATGTGTCAGGGTTTTTTCACTCTTTGAACGGACAGTGCTTGAAGAAAATGTTCTTTTTTTTTCTCCCAATAAATGCACATCTTTCGGTTTTTGGTGGCTAATTTGACAGTTTACCTGAATGAAGTCACTCCTAATGCAACTTCAATGAGTGAGATAACTGAAATCAGATGCTTGTCTTGTAATGTTTAATAAGACCCGTGCACTTCATGTAGCAGCGTCTGCACATTGGCGTGTTGAGTCAGCAGAGGAGCATTTAACTGTAGGCACTCATGTTCTGTTGCTCCGCTCACAGGGTCGACAAGAGGATGCAGAGGAGTATCTTGGCTTCACCCTCAATGGATTGCATGAAGAGATGCTGGCATTGAAAAAACTTATCTCGCCTCAGGAAGAGAGTAAGCACTTTAATCATTTGTGTATCAAAAGCACATCATTCTTTTCTGAGGTGTCAGATTGAATTCAGCTGCTGTGTACCGGTGCTTCCTGTGCATTCAGAGTGCATCAAAACAAATAATTTTCTAGGTAGGTCTGAAGGGTTTCTGGACACATCTTTAACTTTCATCTTTTTAAAAGCACTTTAACTTCAGTGTAACCATATCCCTCCTCTGGGCCCAAATCCACCAACTGCATGATTCTGAAAACTGCTACAAAGCTGGAATCACATTGAAATGGAGTATGTTCCGTTTTGAATGTGAGAGATGAGTACCAGTAGTTCAGGGACATCCGTATGACAGAGAATCACTTAAGTATTGCCATACTCGGCCCTGAAAGGGTTTTTTGAAACTTTTTTTTTTTTTTTTTTTAAACTAATAAAGGACAGCCAAAAATCTATTTAATCCATTTTGTGTAGGCTGTATTTAGAGTATAGTTGCCATTTTCTCCACCATCAGTCTTTAACCTCCTGAAGGACCATGACACAAAGTGGATTTCTACAACCTGTGTTGTCGTGTCACTGCAGTACATTTTCAATTAAATTCAGATTTTCCAGCAGTAGTAGTTTTTATGAGGCAAAATCCTTGTGGTTGATTGGGTCTGGTGGTTCAGAATAGAGCATTTGGAAAAATAATGAGTTTTTGCAGAATCAGACTGGGTAGTTGGACAGAGCTCCTGATCGGATTTTTAAAAAATGAAATTAATATAATTTATACAAATTTCATGAGTTGTACTACAGCACAAAAGGAACACACAAAAAGAACAAAAAGAACATCTACATGATCATGGAAATGGTGAGATTCCAAAACATTTTCATCAGTGTGTCCCATTACAGTTGTATGATTCTGTTTACAGTTCAATGAACATGTTTTAATATTTAGAATCATTTTAACTCTGTATTTCGTTCATTTATTTGTGTTTTTAAAACAGAAGTTTCCACACCCAATGGGCCAGAGTCCCAACCGGGTGTGGAAGAGGATGTTGCTGATAAAGAGGAAGAAGGGAGTGAGGACGAGTGGGAGCAGGTCGGCCCTAGAAACAAGACCTCCATCACTCGTCAAGCTGATTTTGTCCGCACGCCCATCACTGACATATTTGGTGGTCACATCAGGTATACTCAAATGTGAACGGATGTGTGGGTGTTTTCTTTTTTTTTTTTTTCTTTTTTTTACTCTGTACTTTTCTTGGATTATAATCTTAGTAATGACATCCGATTTATTTACTCTGCAGTTAAAACTTCAGTGAAAAGTCTCAATGTCAGCCTCAGAAGAGATTTATTCCATCTTCATTTTTACTTCTAAATGTTTCTGAGCCAAGTTAATGGTGACATGAAGTGACCTTTGTTAAACTAACCCTTCAGATGAACAGCCGCTGTGGGCCAGTCGTGGTCAGTAGCCCCAGCGGCAGAATGTGGGGTGCGTGTCCACAAACAAAGGTCTTAACTTTCAGACAAAACTGAAAGCTAAGAACCTGTGCGGGTGTAGTCTGCCTAAATAATATATTCTGTGAGGTTCTGGTCTGGCACAGTCCTTGTCTATACTGGTTGCACAGTGTTTTAAAGGCTTATTTTCTTAGAGATGGTTGCAACCAGAGAGAAATGAAATACAGGAGTGTCTGTTTATGGATTGTGGTGTGTTCACCCACTGAATCTGGCAGTTGCATGTATGCAGTATAATGTCAAATGCCATGTCATCAAGTGGTATTTGTGAAATTAAGCATTGAAAAGATTTAACATTTATGGCAACAAGTGTATTTTAAGATATGGAAAAAGTAATTGTGTAATAAGTTGTTTATTTTGACGATTTCTGTGTTGATAGTCGTCCTCGGCGGTGTAAGCCTGCAGGTTTTTGGTGCCTTACAGTTTGTCTAACTTGATATTTGGTTTCTTTGTCAGATCGGTGGTTTATCAACAAAACTCTAAGGAGTCAGCCACACTCCAGCCTTTCTTCACTCTGCAACTGGACATCCAGTCAGAGAAGATTCGTACTGTCCAGGAGGCTTTAGAAACATTGGTGGCACGAGAGTCGGTCCAGGGTTACACTTCGAAAACCAAGCAGGAGGTAAGGACAAGTACATTTTAGGTCACACGCAGGTGTCATATTTTCCACCGACTCAAAATCATATTGCACAAAAATTTGCTTTTGGTTCTCCTCTTCAAAGTCATTAATTCAACAGTCTTAAAGAACATGCGTCAATCGGGATGTTTTTTGCAAAGTAAAATATATAAACCTTCATTTCTTTGATAACCACAGAACAGATAATAAACCTTTTATTGCACTAAACATCTGTCCTCCAGTTGCACAATAGGTTTATTGGTCTTTGTCTGCTCAAACAGATGAACAGTTCATTTTGACCCTGATCCCTTTTGTCATTTAATGGATGGTAAACTTTGTTCTACAGCCTGACTCTTGCCTTGGAACTTAATAAAAGCTTTAAACCTAACTGACTTAATATTAGTGGCTTTAAGTTCCCAACACCCTTTTGTGTTTCTTACAGAATGTTAGTTCTTGTTCTGTACTTATTGTCTCTCTCTTTGTGTTTTGTTCAGAAGAAATGTATGCACTTTATCTCCGTCTTAGTCGCTAATAAATTTTTGGATTCTTTAAAGAGTGAACTCTGTCTGGGACAAAACTATCACAGTGTGTTCTTTAACTGCATGTCTGATCTGTTTTCCCTTTCAGATTGAGATCAGTCGGAGGGTGACTCTGGAAGAGCTACCACCTGTGTTGGTGCTCCATCTCAAGAGATTTGTCTTTGAAAAAACAGGAGGCTGCCAGAAACTGACCAAGAACATTGATTACCCTGTGGACCTGGAAATCAGCAAAGGTACAGACCTGGTGTAAACGCAGTGCACTGTTTTAACACACAAGGACCCTCGGTTTCAAGACAAACACGTTTGAAACTAGGTGTAGGATCTGGTGTGAATTTCACGGTTGTCACAGTTCATGATCCATCCTATGAGTATTAGTTTTGGGTTTGTAGCAGCCACACTGGGACATTTATGAGTAGACTTCAGGTCTTCATTTCTGGTATCACATGACGAATTCGATGAAGAAGCAACTTTGTTTTCCTCAATTTCAGCATTAGATAATTAGTTCCATGAGTTTCCTGTGTTGGTACAATTTACTTGAAAAAGTATAGTTTCCCAAGAGACGCATTAATCTTTAGACACATGATGAGTCTTTGTCTGTGAAATATTAGTTTTGAACGCTACATGAAATAAGACAGCGTATGACGCTCTTAGTTTCTCTGAGTGTCAGTCTGGTTGCAATATCTTTAAAAATGTTTAATGGATAAATATTTGTTGCTTTGTTTTTGATTTTTTTTTTTTTGGTTTTGATGTGGAAGTCACACTTGAGAGGAAATGGGAAATAAAGGTAGTTTAATGGGTGGAGGCAGAGGTTGCGTTAACCGAAAATATTCCGTCATTGACTGATTTTTATTTATTTATTTTTTAAAAGATGACGGAAAATTCGGAAGGCTGTCCATCATTTTGACAGATTAAAATACTGAGGGTAATCTACCAAAAGCTTTCTTTGCTCTGGGTGGAGGTCAGCCTTCAGATGAATATTGAATTTTGGATAATAAACTGTATTACTCACGGTTCCTGGCCTCATTTTTATGTTGTAGCTGCAGCTTTTGAAAACATTAGTTTTATAGTAACTGTTAAAAAAAAAAAAAAGTGCTCTTTTCTCTAATGTTTTGGTCTCTCCTCTAAATGTCTCCACTCTGCATATATTGCGGGAGGAAGAAGCAATCAGCATTTTGCTTATGAAGCATAACTGGAAAATCATTCAGCGTTTTTTCACTCAACTTACTAAAATTTGTCAGTTGTGTTGGAGTTTGCCATTTTGTATGTAGTCCATCTGTGTTGTCAGTCATGTCGTTTGTCAACGGACAGAGCTAGTTCCAGCTACCACTTTTCTATTTAATGGAGGCTGGTGGGTTATTACATCCTTGGATTCTAGTTCGAGCTGTGTTTAACAACTACAACGTTCTTTCAGATCTCCTGTCCTCTGGAGTGCGAAGCAAAGTTGTGAAAGGCCAAAGAACTTACAGGCTCTTTGCAGGTGAGTGTTTTTTTTGTTTGTTTTTTTTAAATGTACATCAGCCACAGCAGTATGTTTTCTACACAAGTTGTTTGTAGCATGTAACCAGAGGCAGTTTATTCTTAATTTATTAAAACAGATTTGGATCCTTGTGGAAGGAAACTTAAAGAACCCCTGATCTCCTCTGTGTCGAACCCCAATACATCTGGTTGACAGTAGTTTTCCTTTTTCATTTGACTCCAGGGAGTACATTTGGTCACAATAAATGAGAAGAGGTTTTTTTTGGATAAAAAGTCTTGTATTGCATTTCCAAGCAATACATCATCTGACTGGAGAAAAAACCTTGTAATTAATCAACCTCTGTTTTCCCTTTGCTTTCATAATTTTTACGCACACAGCTGATGGGTAGGCGCCAGGCAAATTAAAATATGACAATAATGAGTTATACAAAATATCATCACCTCTAATGGATTTATTTGAAGTGATCAATTGTATACCTTTTTCAGTTCAAGGACTGCCTGCGTAAACTTTCACACTTACATGGCTGATTATATGTATAGTGCCTTCAGTGGGACAATAAGGAAAACGGAATGAGAAAATGGTTTATAGCCTCAGAACGGTGAAGATGAATAAGGTTTTCCTAGAAACTTGCCACATCACTGAAACATGGTTCTTCTGTTTCCTCTGTACCAGTTGTCTATCACCATGGGAACAGTGCGACAGGCGGTCATTACACCACGGATGTCTTCCACATTGGTCTTAACGGCTGGCTGCGCATTGACGACCAGACAGTGAAGGTCATCAACCAGTACCAGGTGATGAGGCAGTCTGCAGAGCGCACCGCCTACCTGCTGTACTACCGCCGCGTCGACCTGCTGTAGACATACACACAAACCCGCAACATACGCAAGCATACCCGAACACACAAACACACACACCCACAATGCACTCTTGACAGTACACATACATGACACAAACACACCAAACTAATGAACAGGAACACTGCCCAACTTGTTCTCTTGCAAGATTTTCCTCTTCTTCCCTCCTGTCCCTGCTTTCCTGAGAACCAGCTTTTCCAACACCTTTTCCTTGTCTCTCTTTTCTTTTGGAAGAAGAGAAACAAGCTGCATTCACAAAAAAAAAATCCCTGTGACTGCTCTCTCTTCTCTGTGCACCACTGCTGTTTTTTTTTTTTCTTCTTGTTTTTATTTCGTTTTGTTTCAAAAAGCAGCGAGGAAGGACTGTTGAATAGACTGAGGTGGACTGGGGTTACAGGTCAGGACCCGAGACTCGCCTCTGACTTGAGCCCACAGCTTGGCTTGGATAGAGAACAGTGGACTCACACACAGGATGGACTATCGACCACAGGCTGCAAACATGGACTGCTGGGGAAATATCTCTGGTTTGAATGACCTTTTTTAAGGAAATGACAAGTATCAGTGTTTGCCTTTTAGTAAGGAGAACTGTTGTCCAGATGAATTTGCAGCAGTTTCAAAAGCCTATTTGAATCGTGCCCTAGTGCATTGAAATGGCCCAGCACCAGCATTATCATGAGTCTCTCCTTTCAAGGCTAGATTGTGTTCTGCCACCAACTCCTCCTCCTTCTCTTCCATTTCCTCACTTTTCTGATGCTTTTAAATCTAGGTACAACCTGAGCCATCAAAAATAGGAAAAAAAAAAAAAAAGATCGGGGATATGGAAACTGAGCAGCTTTCTTGTTTGAGAGATTCTTGTTATGCTATCTGGGTTTAGATTTAGAAAGACTATCTAAAAAAAATTAATGCGCTTTAGAATTAAAGTGATAACTAAAAAGCTTCTGTACACAAAGTATACGTTGATGATTGAAGACATGACAGGCAAATGCATATTTTGCAAATATTTAGACTTAAAATATATAAAAAATAATAAAAATATAAAATTCTAGCTGACTGAAAACTTGTTTGGGCCCTTAAGGGCCACGCTAGTTTTGAGACTTGCACTGGAGAGATGGCAACCAATTAAGACAGATTCCACTGCAAAACCTGCCCTTGTTTACTTTGTACATTTCCTCCTTATCCATGACATATTTTTGTTGTCTTTACTTGTCTAAAGGTTCCACCTGTGTATAGGTGGCTTATCAGTGTAGTTTTGAGCCACACCACCCCTCTCCCCCCAACTCAACAAACAGCGGAGGGGGGGGCGGGGGCTGCCTTAGGTTCCATGTGTGATGTTTTTCCACTCAGCGTACGAGTCTACCCCTATTCAGGCAGCGACAGCTCGTCTAATGCCTGAAGAGTTAGGGGAATGTACCTGAAATCTGTATTTACTCTTTGTGGCTCAGCTTTTTCCTCACAGTCGAGGTAACGTTAGTTTTGAGGGGAAGTGGGACTACATCCTGTGCTACTCTCTGCAAGAACCCCGGACATGCGCACAAGAGGAGATAGTGTTTGCTTTTGTTGAGGATATTAATTTTTGGATCATTCATTGATTGTGATATTTTTTTTTGTTTGAATTACTAAAAGATGTTAGGTTTTTTTTTTTTGTCACTGATCATTTATTGGATGTTCCCGTGCTCTCGATCCATTCAAAAATATGCTTGCATTTGAATTGGTGTTTGAAAAGAAATTACACAGGCTAAAGCACAACAATGAATAAAATCAAACTAGTTCTTTGCTTGATATTTATTTCCATTTTTGTCACTTTGTCTTTTCATACTATTGTTTTGCTCAAGTCCCATTTCATTCCAAAATGTCAGGATTTCAGTATTGACACTTCAACTCAAGTATTTCTAAATGGTTTCAGTTTGTCCAGTTTTAGAAATCCTTTCACACAGACTTTTTAAAAATGTTTTTCACATATTCCCATCTGTTTAAAGTATGGTACACAGGTGAGAGTAGGTCCCTACCACTCTTTACTGTGCACTTCCTTTTTATTTTTGTTATTAATGTTAACATGCCCCTGAGTTGCTGGTAAGTTTGACTGACACTGGTTAGATCAGAGTTTAAATCTGGCATTGTATTGCACATTTGTTTTAAATTCTTTTAACCTTTGTGATAAAGCATCTTTTTGTGGTGCATAGTTGCAAGTCACTTTTCTCTTGTGGGTTTCCAGTTCGAAACCTTTCCCAGGTAAACCAAAGGACAACATTATCGGCCTATTCAAGATGTTATTTTTGCCTTCTCCATCTACAGTATTGTTGCCATTTCTTGTCAGTCCACCACTCATTCCACACACCAAACAGAGGCATGCTGTTTAACCAGTCAGTACATCTTAACTTTAATAACAGTTCCGTTGTGCTGCTGGCTTTGTAGTCCATTCTGCACAAATTGTGACATTGTTAATTTGCATTTTTCCTCCCCCTTCGCAGAATGTTTGGAAGTTGGAACTTGAAAATGGACACCTTGAGCTTTCTGTTGTACAGTTTTATCTCAGTCTTTTATGGCTGGTCAGGAAATTTGCTGGTGAAATGCTTCAATAATGTCTCTTTTCAGTATGTGCTCCTAACACTATTATTGTCTGCTGGGATGTGTTGGGATATTGACCTAAAAACAAAATCTATACTGTCTTTTAATTTCAAGCCTCCAGCATTCTATTTTGTTTATTGTTCAAATAAATGATTGTGCAAAAAGCAGTTTGCTAATGAAGTGTAGTCTGAGGACTACTTGGCTTTCTTATAATACAGTAAAAACATCTGCAGTCTCTACACTGTGGACTGGCCTACAGAACAATGTGCACAATAAACCAAAACAACAACACTCCTCAGAGTCTTTGGTCTACCACGTGCTGCTAATTGGTCCCCTGTTCTTGTGTGTCAAAATACACTGCATGTAGTGAGTTATATCTGGCTGCCTCTATGCCCAGGGTGCTCTTTAGGACCACGTCTCAGTTCACCACTGTTTGGTTTAATGGGAGGCAGACCCATCATTGAAATATCTGCCTCGTAAGGCTTTTCCTGCCCTTTGGTATCCCCTACTATTTATTCCTCCCTTACTATAGCTTGGCTATGCCTTGAAATGTGGCTTTGCTCACTAAGCAACAATCAAGCGCAGTATTTTACTTGTTAATGTCAAAAAACAACTACAAGATCTCCATTTTTTTTTTTTGCATGCCCTCAGAATGAAGTCTAAATTACAGCTCTGAACACCCACTGATAGACCACCTATACTCAGATGGGTCTCCCTCAGCCGCACTTTGATGGTTGTATGTTACGTTTGCTCCCATGCATGTTGCTTTTTCGACATCTTGGAGTGGTTTGTTGAAACTCTGTGGGATGTATTTTTCAACACAATCCAGTCATTTTAACTCGTAAAGACCCATTGCTACTTTTGTGGCAGTTCTCAAATTAATTATTCTTAACCATTATTAATTACTTATACTTAATTATTATTTAACCTTTAAGTGATTTATCAACATTTATTATATTATTTAATGTACTTTGCATTTTTCAGTGCAAATCAGTTATTTTTCTATATTCACTCGTAGATCTGTTAATGCTCAGATTAATGTTGATGGTTATTATACAAAACATTAGGAAACTGAAGAAAAAGTGGATTTTTCAGCAAAGAAATCAATAACCGAACACAAAAACGTGCATCTCCATCCACTGTCCTATTGATCCAACTCCATTTTACCAGTGAATGAATGTTGTAGAAGATGACGGTGTATCCACATTCACTACGGAGCCTCTGAACATCCAAATGAGTCATATCTGATGACCACGAAAAGATGAAAAACTGTATTTTACACCAATTATTTACATGTATTGATAGGATTGGTGTATGAACAGCTATTAAACATTTTACATCAGTAGATGCTTTTGGCTAGCGGTGCGTGTTTGGTTCACTATGGGTTAATGCAGCGTCCATGTGAGCAGAGACAGCATATTAGCACTCTGGGCCTCTGCTGTAATGCGAGCATATTATTATGCCACTTTAAGGTCATTTAAGTACCAGGAATCAGAATAATTATCCCAGGGAGATGAGCTTGTCAAAATTGTGCTCTGCCTCTGGGCTGTGAAGTCAAACCGCATGTATCCAAGCAGGATGATGAGAACAATGGGGCCCTGTCATGTACGAATCTGCTCTTCATTTTGTCACTCAGTCCAGCTCATGTTTGAGTCGTCTCATTTATTGGACAGGAGACTGGACTGAACCGCAGAGAGACTGTCACAGCTACGTACTCGTAAATCCATCCTTAATGTCATTTTTGACCTCTTATTGACTTATTGGAAATGTAACATGCCAATGTTTTGAGCTGTTTACATAAGATACAGAGTGGTGACAAAATAAGTGGAGACATAAACGCAGCGGCTTCAGTTCAGGAAGTGAGTGGTCACTGAAAAAGGGGCAAAAGCAAAATCGATATAATCCATATTGCTGGCAGAAATATCCATTTCCAACTGTTTACTGTTGAGGATGAAGCAGCTGGTGTGTATTCAGCTCATGTCTGCTCCTCCACGCTACAAAAACCATCCGAGTTAAGAAAAAGATGCTGGAGAAAATGGACAGACTTTACCAACTGTGACAATACGAACTAAAAATGGAAGGAAAAAAAAAAAGCTGAAGTTAAATCCATGTTCATTATAGTGGTCATCCCCAGATCTCTTTTTTTTTTTTTTTCTTGATCCGTAAAAAATTTAAATACTTGTATAAAAAAAAACCCAAACATTCAAGTTAGATGCACCCTCGCCCTCATTTAACAACTTGTGGGTTTACATTTAACTTCTGTCTCCGTCACCTCTTCCTTTTCCCTGGAGTGGTTTTCACGCATTACATTCTAGTCGTCTCGGTGCCGGTTTGTTTTTCTAATCCTCCCCGTACACCATATGGTCCTTTCATTCACCCTCCTGTTTTTCCCTCCTCCTCAGCTCATTTTTATGCATCTTGTTTAGAGATTGAACAGCTCTCCTATTTCTAAGCAAAGTAAACATTATAAGAACCCGAGTTTCAAGGACTTCCTCAAACCCCTGTCAAAATAAACCCGCAGGCCTCCGTTTTGTGTACGTCCTCGAAGACCCTACAGTGTGTACACCTGCTCATGATTACATAATATCCAAACGTAAACAAAAGAAGGATGTTTTGAGTTTTGTAATCCCTCTGTTGTCTTCAGTCTCATCTTTGACGAGCTGAGAGATGTGAGGTTCCATTTGGCCTGGCATGAATTATGTATCTGGGGTAAAGCAGCTGAGTAACAACTGACGCTTCCGAGAAGAAAGCCCTCCCTTGGACATTGGAATACAGTCATAAAGTGTCAGCTTTGACTGTTTACTCGCAAAATGATCTGTCATCCTTGCCACAAAACAATGCTCTGGATCGGGAAATGTGGATTGTAGCACCCTATAATTAATTTACTGAAAATGTAATAAAAATTTGCACTTGATCGAAAATGTCATAAAACCCAATAATGTAATAACTTCACCAATAATGTAATAAAATATCCTGACTGATATTGTAATAACATTTTTACT
>JAQQZY010138245.1:0-18611 GCA_030068375.1 Ostorhinchus rueppellii
TTTTTATTCACAAAGTGAAATAAATGTGCAATATTTTATTAACATTAGTGAGTCTGTAAATCTAATGATGTGTCTAGTGTTGTAGATGTCCAAATCTGCAGACACATTACAAAAGGCTGATGATTAACACTGGCAACTCAGTGTCATGAAAATATTTCTAAAGGTAGTGAAAAAGGTATTAAAGGTAGGGGTGGGGGATGTATCGAATATACTCAATATATCGTGGGTTGTGTCATGTGAGATGTATGAAATAACTATCACGAGTACAAATTGTCACGTAAATGTTTCAGACGTCCGCATGTAATTCTCTGTGGAGTTTTGCTTCTTTTACTCTGCTGTGGCTCCTTACAGGAGTAGCACACTCCCCCCACCCATCCAGAAAACTCTCATGTGCACATGTGTGTTTTGTGTTCGGAGGGGAGGGAGTGCGCATGGAGAGAGTGAAAAAAACAAAACAAAGGGCACCGGTGGGTTTACTCGCCACTGGTAAGAGACGCTAATCCGGCTGTGGAGACCCCTGAAAGGAAAAGCCCAAAGGAGAAGAAGGTGGTACCGGCTCCACTCCTGATTCCTTCACCACATTTCCACTATGTGGGACCGGCTCGAGTCGCCATTCTGATTCGGTGCGTTTACTTCCGTGTCGTCTGCTTAGAAAGTTACTGAAAACTCGCTCGTTGTCTGAACTGAAGGTAGTTTAGTTCTGTCATCATGTGGATTCATGTTCCGCTGCATTTACTGTCCACTTCTGCATCTGTGTTTGTGAAACGGTCAGATAAACTCTGACCAGTCAGTGTCTGCAGTGTTTATATGTCACATTTTGGAACTACGGCGGAGGCAGCAGTAAAAAACTAGTATTGGTACCAGATTCCAGGTCCATTTTCATAAACACATCCATACCGTTCTATTATTTATGTTATTTTTGAAAGCTTGTGGTTTGAAATAAAAGGTTTACTAAACTAACTGAAGGGGCTGCTTGAATATTTTTCTGGTGTCATTTTATGCATCAAAGGGTTAAATTTAACATTTTTATAGTGCTTTAGAGGAGAAATCAGAATATCGAGATATATATATATCGTGTATTACGATATAGCTTAAAAATATTGAGATATTGGTTTTAGGCCGTATCGTGCAGCCCGACATTATAGTGACATAATCAGACTTTCTTCACTGGTATGATTTGACTGGTGCAGTTGTGATCATACTGAGGTGAATGTGGAACTGAGCTAACATGAGTCTGACCCTCCTGCTCTAGAACGTACCCAGAACATGTGACGGACGAGTTCCAACACAAACTACAGTTTGGACCTGAGATCAGTCTGATTCCAACGTATGTTCAAAACCAGGTTCATCATTATCATCATCGTCGTCTTCATCGTCTTCAGTAAGTGTCGAATCCTGAGCTCTGATTGCTTTTCATTTGACACTGTGCACATCCCATTATATCCATTATTAATGAAGCCTAATGGCCCCGTCCCGCTCTGATCCTGTTATTGATTAGGTTTTTCTTATCTCCAATCTAATCATAGTGTCATCTCTGTCTGTTTTCCGTATCTTCTTACTCCATCTCTGCTGTTAACTTTACATTTCGTTCTAAACTGTGTAAACACCGTTTCTTCTGCCTCGTCCATGTTTTATTGCTGCCGTTCATCCTTTATTTCCTGTTTTTCACTCCTTTTGCATGTTCTTCAGAGTCTGCAGGCTGGTGTTTTAGTGTCTGCAATAATGCACGTCTTATATAAATCTGATTAATTTAACGAGTTGATCTGATGAATATTTCATAAACTGAATGTTTATAATGTTATTAATATGAAATTAGAACATTTGTAAGTTAAATTCTTCCACTGGAATTGTCCAGTCGTTTGCTTCTTATTGAAAGGATTTAATTCACATTTATGACTCAGATTCTGATCAATACAACATAGATGAAATGTTATAGAATATTAATGATACATAAAATATATATCCTATGATAAATGATGATCTCACTAAGAAATTGAATTAGACTACATTAGATTGGATTAAATTAAATTAGATTGGATTTTACTATATTATATTGGAATATATTAGATTAGATTAGATTCAATTAGATTGGATTAAATTAGATTAGATTAGATTATGTTAGATTACATTGGATTATGTTAAATTAGATTGGATTTTACTATATTATATTGGAATATATTAGATTACATTAAATAACATTAGATTAAATTTAATTCCTCAGGTTCCAAAAGCACCACAGACACTAAATAGACATACATTGAACACATGCAAGAAAATACAGTTAAAAAAGTAACAGTTAAATTAGATTGGATTATAAATTAAATTAGACTAAATTAAATTAAATTAAATTCCTTAGGTTTCAAAAGCTGCACAAACACTAAATATCCACACAAGAAAATAATAAAACAATTACTAAAAGTAAAAACTGAAAAATTGCAGTTGAACATTGGAAAATTACCAGTAGGAACAAATGACAAAGTAGTTTTCATTATAATAATAATAATAATAATAATAATAATAATAATAATAATAATAATAAGTAACTTAATATGTTCTAATATTATAATATAGTATTTTGATATGCCCAATATGTAGTTTAAGAATTACAGAATAACAGTACTAGAAACAAGTGGCAAAGTAATAATAATAATGATAATAATAATAATAATAATCATCATCCTCCTCTTCATCATTTCTGACTGAAATAATCCAACCGTTGCTGTCTCAGAGTGTGAACCACCCTGATCACAGATATGTTTTGCGTCTCATCTTCGTACTGATTACACTCTGACAATATGTTCATTGGGTTTGTGGCTCCGCGGCGCCCTGACAACAGTTGCTATGGTTATTAGTGATGAGTCAGCTGATCTTATTCTGAATACAGCAGGACAACAACGTCCCCAAAATAGAAGTGTGGGAAAGGTTGTGTGGGTGTTAATAGCAATAAGACCGTTTTTGGTGCCTTTTAAATGTTCACATTTGGAGCCCCTTCAGACCCACGAAGAAGGCGTTTCATGTTTACACCAGCACCGAAATAACCACAACATTAACCCTCGGGTTTCCTGCCTTCATCTGTAATCTGCACAGAGACGTACGGACATCCAAATGGGTTCGAATGCTCTTTATACGATTGGTTTTACAGTGTTTTTATTTTATATATATATATATATATATATATATATACAGTTTATAGCACTTAAAATTTTAATTAGAACCAAACAAAAGGACACAGCTGAGGGTTCGTGCGGGGTCTTAAAAGGTTTATATTTACAAATCTGTTAGTTCATTAGTTTATTTCAATCACATAGAATCATCAGATAACACAGAACCGTACAACATGGTCAAACTAAATTTTTCAGTGCTTGAAAAGGAGTGGGAGGAAGTGTAGTTTATAGACTCTGCCCCCTTTTTACAAACTAATAAATGAATTCTGCTTCCTTTGCTCTAACACACTTTTTTCCTGTGTATGTTTACAATAACACTAAGCATCAAACCATGCACATACACTTTTTTACCTCACACACAATCAGATTTATATAATCAGCCTTTTTTAGTATAAACTCTAATATTTATATGCACTTTAAATATTTACTACAAATACAGTCATTAATCATGTGATAATGCTTCCTAATTATCATAGTCTTTATTAATTAATTCCAAATTGGAAACGCACAGTAGTTTTGTTAGCGTGTTCTTTTGTTGGAAGCTCCAAGAATGAGTCTGGATTCATGTCAAATTTAACAGAATTTGTTCTGTTAAATCAGAGCTGAGGACTCAATGAACAAAGAACCTGATCAACCAGTCAGTTCTACATTTATTCTTCCTGTGGGCGGGCTCACCCTTACAATGGGTTTGTCTTTAAAGGTGGGGTCTGAGATGTTTTCCTGGAGCATTTTTTTACTATGTTGCTAAAAATCTCCTTCACACCCTGATTGCAAACAAATAATTCAATGCTCTGACACAAAAATTTAATGTTTTATTCACCTGTGGGACAAACAGGACTGAAAAAACAAGATCCAATCATTTTCAGCGCCCACTCAAAATGATTGAACGCTGATATGTCTGTCAAAATCGACTGCCGTTTGTCCCCGCCCCCTGCACTGTGCGTTCTGGAGTCTGGAGGCATGGCTGAGGGGGAGGAGTCTGAAGAAAGGGGTTGGGACTTTTGAATTGTGTCTTTTCAAAATGTAGCCGTTTTTCTAACATCTCAGATCCACCTTTAAATGAGCATGTCTTCTCTAGATCTGGCAGATGGAGGAGCTCTACTCTAAGTAAACTTACACCAACAATACGTTTACTTCTTATCACCTGTGTGTGTGTGTGTGTGTGTGTGTGTGTGTGTGTGTGTGTGTGTGTTTAGATGTGTATCGGAAGAAAGAACTGACAACACTGGTCTACAAGTAAAATGTTTCCAGAATAAAAGTCCTGAACTTTACCAAATTTGAGTCATAGATAAAGAAAAATTAAATCAAAAGTCCTAGTTGGTTAATTAGGATAGTTTTAATTTATGTGAACAATCAAAACAATGAAAAAAAGATGAATAATAATATAATAATAATGATAATCTGTCCTTCTTACCAGTCCTTGCAGCAGAACTGTTGTCCTCCATATCAGCTCATGGTGGTTCTTCCATATGTTCAGATGTGTACACGTGCTCTGCTCTGTTTCCCTCCAGCTTGTTCACATTTTCACACACGATTCCCTCCTGTTGTGATTGGCTGTGAACTCACACCAACAGCCAATAGCAGTGGAATGTGTTGGATCCACACCTGCTCAGTGAACAAGCTTCTGATGGAGTTGTACTGAAGCTCCTGTTAGTCCAAAAAACTGGGGATGGAACACAGCTGCACGCCTCCTCCTCCTCCTCCCTCTCCCTCCTCTTCCTTCTTCCTCCTCCTCCTCCTCCCTCTCCCTCCTCTTCCTTCTTCCTCCTCCTCCTCCTCTTCAAACACATTGTCCAATTAATGAGTCACTTTTAACCAGAACACAAACCTATTCAAATCCACCACAAACCTGAACATATGAACATTCAAATCTAATCCAATTTTATTTCTGTAGCTCCAAATCACAACAAAGGTTCTCTGATGATACTTTACATATAGAACGGGTGGAAACCAGACTGAAGCCAAATAGCAGAACCCCAACAGAATCCTCCTCCAGGAGCAAACACTTAACTTCATTCATTCAAGGATGTTCAGGTTCCACATTCAGACCCATCTGATCTGGGTGGAGCCACTGAAATACCACATGACAACCTTTAAATGATGACCACCCCAAATTCTTCTTTGTTTTAGTGCAAAAAAAAATTACAGTTATATGAACATTTTTACATTTATGTTTTTAAAATGTGAGTAACCTGAACAAATCTGAAATGTCTTGATATAAACCAGTGTAATTTTACCAAGATTCTGTCTGTTACATATTTGATGTGTTTGTAGATCTACTGTGATCTGTACATGTGGAAACGATAAACTGAAGCAGAATATTGTTCAAATTGTAGTTACTTTTCTTATGATATTTCAGGTTGTTCATGTTATTCTCCATTCATATCTGTTTTTATGTTTTAAAGAACAGTTTTTAGATGTAATCATTTTCATAATATAATTTTACTTTTTTCACTCTAAAACACAGAGAAAAGTTTGGATTTGACATGATTTTTAGGTCATTATGTTATTATTTTGAACTAAAATGACTCTGACACCCGTGTTCTACAGTGAAATTTGTAAAAATGGTGCAAACTTTAGTAAAAAATCCCACTTTTGTGAGCGCAGAAGCTCCGACTCTGAACAAAGATGTGAAGAAAGTGCACAAAACACTGGTCCATGTGCTGGCTGAAGGGTTTATAGTCAGTGTAGAAGCGTCAGGAGCTGCCCAGTAAACTGATCAGGAATGAAATGGACTGCCTGGAAGTGTTTTCTGCTCTCCTCCGTCTGACGGGATGATAAAAATCATTTCACCTTTTGATGTCGAGCGAAGAGAAAAAAAACGACTGAAACAGAAATTGCGATCTAGCAGAAGACACTTTGATCTGTGAAACCTGCTCCTGCTCCTGCGTCGAGATCAAGTTATGAATATGTTGATGTTCCCCAGGATGGCACGAGTCGGACTGAAACACTGTCACTGCAAACGGGGAAATGGGCTTGTGCCGAAGAAGAATGATTGACAGGTTGGACTGTCAAAGACCCAAACGTCCTCCTTTTACCGAAACCATCTACTGATCTGAACCGTTTAATACCTGCTGATCCATTAATTCTATCAATACTTGGAAATAATTGGTGTCAAATATGGTTCTTCATCTTTTCATGGTCATCAGATATGACCATATTTGGATATTCAGAGGCTCCAGAGTTGCCATGGAAACAGTTATCTTCTACAACATTGTAGAACCCATGGAGTTGGATTGGTGACAGTGGATGGACACATCAGGTTTATGTTAAATGAATGAGATTTTGTTGAAAAAGTCACATTTTCTTCATTTTTCTCTGTTTCTGATTTAATGACAATGAAGTTTAATCTGAACTTTTATGAACATGTACACGATCAGGGAATTAAATGTGGGAAAACACCTGATTTTTACTGAAGAAACACAAATTACAGACAGATAATGTTATAATAAATGGTGATAAATTGCTTGCCTGGCAATTTTTAAATAAACGACATATTTTTGATGCAAAAAACCCCGACAAAAAAATGCTTTTTTTTTGTTCTTTTGTTTTTCAACACTGTAATAAATGATTCTGTGGTCTTGCAGATTTTAATTAATGCATTATGTAAAATATATTCAATATAATTGTGTCTTTGATTTTGTGGCAATTAATTAAATTTCAAATAAAAATGTCTGAAATAAAATCTACTCATTGTAGTTAAATAAAATATAAGCGTTCTGTTTATTTAATCCCAAACACAGAGAATATTGAGTGAATTCAAATCAATGTAATCAGGCAATTTTTAATTGAACAGCACTTCCTGACAAAGTGCTTATTTTTTCTTTTTTTTTTTATGTAGCGTACTATCATCACATGACATTTGAAAGAGTCCAGAACGCTCATCTTCTTCTCCACTGCTCATCTTGCACAATTCCTTTTTGGCTAAAGTAAGGAAACTTATTTTGTTTCTACTAGGCTAGTACACTGTAAAAAATTATTCAGGGCCTTAGCAAATATCACAATAATATAAAGATATACTACCTTAAAAAGTCTGTAAAAATCACTTCACTTCTTATTTGATTTGGATGTATGAAAATAAATGCTTAAAAATCCAATCGTCAATTTTGTCTTATGTTTACATCTATTATTTAAGTTTGTTTCACAAAAGAAATGAGTATTTGAGTAAAAAATTCTATTTGTAAGATATCCACTTCTATTCATCAGTTTAGAAAACTTTAATTATTACTCATTCTGACTCAATAGTCTTCATCTCTAACATAAACTTAAAGTGAGTAAGTTTTATTACATAGAACATCATGATGTGCTCCATTTGCACACTGTGGCATGCTTGCTGCAGTGCATTGTGGGTACTGGTGTGACTTTGGGGTGAATGTGTGTTTGGCAGTGTTTATTGGCCTTTATGTGTTTTTGTTTTTCTTGAGTTGCATTATGAGTCAAAGCTGTGGCTGAAAAATGTCTGAACAGTTCATTTACTTAATTCAAATCTGAATAATTTCACAGCTGTTCAATTTACTCCATAAATATATGTATAAGCATGTTTCTATGAGTAAAATGAGTATAACATAATAAAATTTCTTACATTGCTGTTATTCCTATGAAAAAATAATATTTAGGTCAAATTCGTTGCATTTATTGAATTCAAATTAATACACTGATCAATGTAGAGGATTATTGTTCAAATGTATATCACTGAAATGTAGAACTATAGACATTTGTATAAGTGCTATTTACACCTTAATAAGTTTATCTTTTTCATAACTCAATATTTTTGTTTAGGTTTTAATTTAGTCCATTTTGTGTTCAAACCTACTCAAATGAAGAGGAGAACTATTAAAGGCTTCATTTAATTAACATTTACTCAATACTGAACAGAGTGAAATTGAATTAATAAAATTGCTTGTAATGTGTTGCCTTAATTTTATCGAGCAGATAGGGGGTGTCGTTTTTGGTTTTTTTAGTTTATATAAATGTGATTACTTAGATTTAAATTATAATGTCAATGCTGGACACTAACACTGGATAATATGTGTTATTAATTTTTGGTTCTTGGTCAAATGTTAAAATGTGTCAGTTTGTATTTTTAACTCAGTGTTTGTGTTATAATTTTTCTATTTACAATGAGCTGAAATGAATGGAGGAATGAGCGGAGCATAAAACAAAGAGATACATAAAAAAACACAAAAAAACAAGGTTAAATGTTTATATAAACGTGTACAGTTTATTTGCAATGGGATTATGTATTTGTTTGAGATATTTTTGGAACATGAGGGGGGTGGTTTGGCATACGGACACCAGTGTGTGTAAGATTTAATACAAATAATCCATCAAGTGCAAAGTGTGTAGAATAAGCTCACGCGGATACCGGAAGTTGAACCAATTAACATCGAAAGGAATACCTGATCATCATTTGCGCGGAGTATCTATAGAAATCCGGCATTACACATGGCATATATGAAATAAAAACAGTTTCCACAGGCCGGGCTGTCCAATCAGTGGCTCTGCTGGTGCGTAATGCGCCAATGTGTCCTCATTTTCCTGCGCCCACCTCTTTCCTCCTGTCCAATAAGAAAAGGCAGATTTTGGAGCAGCCAGGAAAGACCTTGCCAGGGAGATATTGCTCAGTGTGTGTGTGTGTGTGTGTGTGTGTGTGTGTGTTCCCTCCCTCGCCCCGCAGAGCCTCCACTCCATCCGTATTGTGTTTTCCTGGCGCGTGCGTACCGGACCCGGACAGCAGCGGCATCACGGCTGTCACACGGCTCCACTGGCTTTGGAAGACGCGGACTGAAAGCTCCACGGCAGCCCACCGTAAGTACCCCACGACGGGGCGCATTCATTCTTCTTCTTTCTTTCTTTTTTTTTTTTTTTGCTCGAGTTCACACATTTGGACCGACTGCCGCGCACCGCTCAGAACTCCACTGCGTAATTCGTCCGTTTATTTATCTTCCACTCCACGTGAAAAGCTCGCGACTCCACAAACTCAGCCTTAAATATTTTTGCTTACTAAGTATCGTTGATTAAATCGGCTTTAATTTTAAGACCGAACCTGCACTACTTTATGTCAAATTAAGTCATGGTAACGTTGGATGCGTTTGAACAGTTGCTCTAATTTTACCGGAAGGTAATCGGGTCTAAAAGAGGAAAAAGCAGTTGTTTTATTTCACCAGAAACAGCTGCAGTGTTGAATTCCTTTGCCGAATTAAACGGTCGGTCCAGATGAAGGGTACAGCCTCTTCGGGTGTTTCATGGTCGTCTGCTGATGCGAAAAACGGAGTTTTCCTTAAATGGACGGTTTCTGCAACGATGTTCGGCGGGACTAGTATCATGATGGGAGAGGAAGTTAGTGGAGTAAGTGTCAGTATGAGAGCACTTTGCATCGTTTTCATTATAATGCTGCATTTACCAGTTGTTTTACACAGATTAGTCACAGCATTTGGAAAGCTTTACTGTCCTGCACACAAATAAAATTCCCAAAAACCCAATGAAAAATCTGATGGTGTGTCTGTATTTAAGCATCAGGTGAGACATCAGTGAAAGATGAAAGTGCAGACATGAGGGCTGTGGTTTTCTAATAAAATATGCTGCTTTGTGCAACAGGAATGATGAGTGACTGAGGAACAGTGATATTAAAGTGGTTTTATTGTTACCACTTTGAACTTCTGGCAAAAATCCAGTGGGTTTTTCTGCGCAGGATGGTTTGTTTTTACAGGTTGGAGCTTGTGTTGTATGTTTCCTGGCTCTGGTGGAAATGTTAAAGCACGCAACTTATAAAAATATGTTAAAGAAAGGAAAAAGACACTGTAATCATCATCCTTGCGTTCCATGTTGGAGGTTTGGGCGGTGCTACTGACTAATGACCATCTACTGAATCCTGAATTTAATGGAAAGGAAACAGTGTGAAAATCAATATGATGCCATAAAGCACGGGCAGATCCAGTTAGATCAGAATGACAAACAGTCACTATTAAAACAACCAGCTGCACACTAATAACATGTCCAGTCTGATGTTTGTCTGTGATAGTTTACAGTAGATGGACAGAAGTATGTGGACGCCACAAATTCAGGTGTTTCTGGGAAACAAAACAATGACTAATGTCAGAATATAGTTTTATATTATGGGATACATATCGATGCATTGGTTTGTTTGGGTTAAATGATCTTTTTCCAAAATTCCTCAGTTCGTTTTTACTTCATTTCATCAACATTGATTTTATTTTTTTTATCCATTAATATAATTTTAAATGTTCTTCCTCTAAATTTCTAAAACGTTCTTTGTATTCTGACTGTAAATTATACATTTTTTTTTTCCACATCTAACCCTCTACTTTCATCAAATCCCACTGAGGAAGAGAAATCTAACATTAAACTTTGAGGAAATATTGGTGCTTCTAAACAAAACGGACATAAATATTGGGACAAATCATGTCTACAGCTGTAAAATGTCTTGTTCATGAGGATTTAACAAAAACGTCAATATTTCCTGAACCAACGCAATGATATTAATCCCAATATAAAAGTATATTATCTGATTTCAGCGTGTACACACCCTTACATTATTATTCCATCCAAAGTCATTAAAAACACTGGCTCTATAATCCAGTCCTAACTCCTGTGTGGGTCATGTGACTAAAACAGACAAAAGAAAACATGAATGTGTCAAAGCTCTGTTTTTGTCACAGATACTGATGGAAGAACTGAAGGGAGTTTGGTTTTTATCCACAAAACGCGTTCAGTGGATAAATATGAGCTGTTCAATTCAACTACTATGAGCTGTTTGTGTTATTTTTATTATATTTGAACAAACTAATGGAGCTTTAGTTGGACTGGGCAGTAAAATAATCAGAATCAGAGCTCAGGGACGATGCCTTTGCCTCCCTTTTAGCCTCTCGAGGGGAATCCATCAAAAGTGTCTGTTTGGCTTTATGGCCTGGTGTTTTTTCTAAAATAAAAAAAAAAGTATTTCACCAGAGGATCAGTTAGAAAGTTCCATAAGTTAGGAGAGCATTAATGTTGTGTTCTGATTGGTTCAACACCTCCTGCAGCATCATGGACCCTGTAAAAGTGTGAAAGTGTGTCGCGTTTATTTACCCACATCATGACTTCTTTTACTGTCAGCCCCTCCTCCTCACTTTTTTTTTCCTTTTAACCCCTTGAGGCCTGAATTTATTTCCAAATATGAAAAAAACAATTTCACTTGTTTTTGCTTTCAAGTAGACGGTATTTTGGTTCCATTTTGGAGCGGACGTGGTTTGATGCAAATTTATGACAACTGGTGTCAAGGGGTTAACTTTGGTTCATGTTTGTCCTAGTCATTGCGCAACTCATCAAGCTTTAATCGGCGGCTCCTGTTGTAACTGTTGAACAATATAATAATTACATTGCCAATACATTTTTTTAAAAAATCTGCTATAAATACATAATGAGCACTATGCAATAACATGCAAATGCTCTCATTAAATGTCTCCTTTCATCTTAAGGATGTTTTTAAAAAGGGGATAACTGTCAAACATGGCAACACACGCTCCCATTGCGTATGTTAGCGGCTCATCTGTGTTAGCATGAGCTAGCATCTAATGATAGGTAGTGATGTACACAGGACACAAAAAGGATCGATTTCTGATCAAAAACGGACGACAAATTACAAATAAAACATGAAGAAAGTCAAAGACATACATGTCAACTCCTGTTCATCCCAATATTAATAAATAATATATGATTTTAATTGAAAACGTATTGGTTGTGTTGCTTCTTGTACCTGTATCCCCATGTTCATGTCTACGTGTTTATATGTTCTTGGTTGGTTGTAATCTGGAATGTAATTTCGTTGCTCTGAAATGTGTGCAATGACAATAAAGTTCTATTCTATTCTATTCTATTCTATTCTATTCTATTCTATTCTCCTTTTTACGTGTAAATGCTAATTTTTGGGGCTGATTTTTTTATATCGTCGTACTTCGCTCTTTTTTAATTTTTTGAAAAAAATGTTTAAATTAAATTTTTTATGAACCCATTTTCTTTTTGTAAAGCTAGATTTGTTTCTTTATTGCTTTAACAAAAAAAATTACATAAAAAACCCTTACCAAAGAAAAAAGTGTTTGAATGAAAAAAATAAGATCCAAAAAAATTGCATTTTAACACTTTTTCTTTCATTGAAAATGTTTTTTTTCTTATTGAAGGAAATGTACTTAATTTTTGATTGAAAAAACATTTTTTAATTGATTTGTTTTGTTAAAGCAGTAAAGAAATACATCTATTTTCATATTTTTTTTTGTAGCGTTCCAAAAACGTCCACTCCTTTTGACACCGTGTGTTTACTTTTTGACTTAAAATATGGAATTTTAGAAAGTGATAAACTGTGAAAACTATAAAATCATTTTAATGCAGCTAATCTGATGTTTTCTCACATTTGATCATATTTCCAATTTTTATTAGGAGTTGATTTACACTCAAACATGGTATGAATGTCAGTGTATTATGGGATGGTGCATAAATGTCCACAATAAAACCCTAAATATACAGAACAGCTGTAGAAGAACTGTCCACTGGAGTGACCAGTAGGAATGAAAGGGTTAAAATAAGAAAAACACTAGAAGACATTGTGTCTAAAATGCATTATATGTTGTTTTTCCTTTATGTACGTACACACACACACACACACACACACACACACACACACACACACACACACACACACACACACACACTCTTTGTTTTCTGTCAGATGGATTGAAGTAGTTCATGAAAAGGTTGTTAAGTCTAAACGCGTGTTATCTTTCAGATTGGATGTGGTGTTCAACACCCGTTTTCTTGGAAACGCACATAACTTATGCAGAACACATTAAAAGACTATTGTAGTATGAAGAGTGATCATCTGAACTATCCCCCTGGGAGCAAAAGTTCCTTTGGCCGCAGCAGAACGCCTATTTGGCAAATTCATTTGTGCTGCAATTACTTCTGGCCTGTGCATGGCTTGGCTCAAGTTGCTGCAGGCTTTTTTTTTCTCCTCTTGTCTTCCACTTAGCCTACATGCACAGAAATAGAAGGAAAAAGGCGGATGACAGAATGCATGTTCAGGGCCGTGCGCTGGCTAAGCATCTGTACTCTAAGCAGGCTCATCAGTCATGAAAGCAGCTCCCATCAGAGGCTCGTTATCACTGGATTTGACAAATGCAACTCTGTTTATTCCTAAATACAAGCAACTGGAAAGAATCACACACTTGAATATTTGATGAAATCACTCAGGTTTTCAGGTGCTTTTTACTCACTGTTCAGAAGGTTTATCATTAGAAACCGAGGCAGCTGTGTGTGTGTGTGTGTGTGTGTGTGTGTGTGTGGACGGTCTGATCATTCATCACATCATTTTAGGCTGAATACCTGCTTCAGTTGGACCATAGTCAGAATACAATTAATCCCACAGGAAATTACTGTGTGTTACAGTTACTCTGCACGTGTAAAAAAAGAAGCAGGAAACAGATATGTAAACGTCTAAATATACAGATATATTTACATACGGACGCAGAAAAAACTGATGATTCCACCTTGCTTTCTTCAGTTTGTTCATTTTAACTGAAGCTCCATTTGTTCAAATATAATAATACAAACACAAACAGCTCATATTTGTCCATTGAACATGTTTTATTAATAAAAACCAAACTCCCTTCAGTTGTTCCATCAGTATCTGTGAATAAAACAGAGCTGTTACACATTCATGTTTTCTTTTGTCTGTTTTAGTCACATGACACACACAGGAGTCAGGACTGGATTACAGAACCAGTGTTTTAAGAAACAAAATCCATATTCTTATTACAAATGTATCGAAACGAATGATCCGTGATTTGTTTTACGTGAGAAATTGAAAGTAAATTGTCATATTTCAACAAACGGCGGTAGCGTCGAACAGTTTCCTCATACAGCCAAAGACGGAATGAACAGCCTTCGAAAGGAGGTCATCTGGGAGATCACAGAGAAGAAATAAGACAAGAAAAAAGGAAAATAAGAAAAAAGACCGTAAGAAAATAAGACAATAAAAAATGCACAAGTGTTTTCAGTTTCAAAAACATTGTCATCATAATTCTATATTCTGTTATTTCTAATGTCCGGTTCCTTTTCACCCCCCCATTAGCTCTAAATATATATATATATATATATATATATATATACACACCAAATATACATATGAAAGCACTACATTAAACACAATTCCAACTGTAATTTATATAGTATGTACTAGACAAACATTATCCATATGATCATTAAAACAAAGAAAGTGTGAAGCCCTTGTTGTGTGTATTGTTGTGTATCCGTCTGTTTGTGTCGTATTCTGTTTGCAGTGTTCATGTAAACCTGTATGATCCAGGCTGAGGAGTTGACAGTTGTATCCCCTGTGTCGTACACTAGTGTGTGTCCAGCTGCAGCACTGAGCGCTAATGCAGCCTGTGTGTAGTGTGTGTTCTTAATGCAGTGTGTTGAACAGTACGGGTGTGGACCAATGAGCAGCCTGCACCAGGCCACAGGCCTGTGTCATTTATTGAACTTCTACTCTTCTCTGTATCTGTGGAAGTCATGATTTAATTCAGTGTTTTTGTCCTGCTCAGACCTGCTGAATGTGAGCTATAATATAGGCTTTAAACACTGTTGTTACCATGGTTTCCATACAAGTCATCCATTAGCATTAGCTTCTGTTTTAGCTGTTTGTTCATAGATTCATATGCTAGTTTATTATTTCAGAATCAGAGGAAACTCTTGTGTTAGTCACTCCATTCACACAGAATAAAAAATAGAAGAAAAGAAAGGATTAATACAAAAACCTATAAATATACACCCCCCATATCACACCATGTACATGTGCAGCCATGATGATGTAAATAGTCAGAACCATCCACAGTCATAAACACTGGTTCTGTAGTCCAGTCCTGACTCCTGTGTGTGTCATGTGACTAAAACAGACCAAAGAAAACATGAATGTGTAACAGCTCTGTTTTTGTTACAGATACTGATGGAAGAACTGAAGGGAGTTTGGATTTTATTAATAAAACATGTTCAATGGATAAATATAAGCTGTTTGTTTTATTATATTTGAACAAACTAATGAAGCTTCAGTTAAAATGAACAAACTGAAGAAAACAAGGTGGAATCATCAGTTTTTTTCACGACTGAATGTAAATAGTATTTACATTTTCATTCAATTTTTGATTTATATAAATCTTTCTATAAATATCACATCGTGTGGGTCACTAAAGGACCTCTGTAGTCCACGTGGGTCACTTCAGGGTCACATTCAGTTTACATTCAGAACTGATATTTAATGTTTAATATGAACGAAGAGTGAAAAAAATCAGATTTCACCAAAAAAAACCCTGAATTGTGCATTAGAGCTGCTGTGGGCGGAGCCTCTTTAGTTGGGTTGTCAGGTCTGGTGGTGGGTGGGTTTGTAGGCCGCTGAAGTGTCTTTTAGGTGACTGTGCGTTGGGTTGAACCCTGGGCGTGTGCAGTGGGCTTCAGGAGGGGAAGGACACGGTGGAAAACAAATACATGTCATCGTGTGGCTGATGTCAGACTTGACAGCGTTTCCTGTCACTGTCCACTCGTCTTCGCTCTTCACTGAGGCTCTTTTAAGGTTGAATCCTGTCAGTTTTGGTCCAAACTTAATCTGTGACAGACTGTTAGGCACAAATGGAGGAGCAGGGTTTGGTGGAGTCTGTTATCAGCTCCTGTTCATTACACAAACATTTCAACAGTTTAGAACCAGAAGGTCAAACTCATGGTAGTTCAGTTCCACATACAACACCAAATATGGTATAAAGTGGGCTGGACCAGTCCAATAATATAAATAATAGGAGAAGAATGTATGAATAATGCCAACTCCAAAGTTTTCTGTGTTTTTGAGGGAAAAAAGTAAGATTCTGTCATAAAAACGTTCACATCTACGAACTGTACTTGAACACAACATGAACAAATATGAACCTGAAAATTTTAAGAAAAGTAAGTGCAATTGTAACAATATTACACCTTGGCTTATTATTTATACATGTACAGATCAGTGGCTCTACAAACACACACAACATTAAATAACAGACAGAATATTATTAGAATTCCACAGACTTCTTTCTTCTTCTTTCCTCATACCTCTTTTTTACACTAAAACAATGAGAAATATTTGCCATTTCATTATTTACATGTTATTCTGATACTGTTTTACTGCTCTGACCCATTTACACTGAACTGACCTAAAATGATTTTAACATTCTTGATTGTTCATATCTTCAGTGTCAGTTTTACTTTGGACAAATTCATCTCATGGGCTGGATTGGACCCTTTAGAAATCATTAAATAATAAAATAGTAGGGGAAAATGTTAAAATTCAGCCCTAAAAGTCTTTTAACTTTGGTTTTCCATGTGCTTTAAGGATTTCACAGGTTCAGTTTGACATCTGCATTAAACACAAACACACATTCAGTTTCAGTGAGGCTTCATCTGCAGACATGTCATCTGAAATCACACGTCATCAGGACTTTTTTTTTTTTGTTATAATTCAAGTTTTTACCAGAATATTCACTTGGTTCATGACAATCACACAATGTTGCCTAATGTTAACAAACAAAACCCACAACGTCAACGAAACGTTCTGCACTGACAAAAGCTGTGTTTGAACCCAAAAAGTAGAGAAAGATGCAACCATCACACAAACAGTTGGACTATTGGACACGCTGACGGACGGTAGAAGTTGAGCAGCTGTAGGCGCCGTTATGTAATGAATGAATGTTCAGTTCGTGACATAAAGAAGGAAAATAACATGTGGATGACAGCAGCAAGAAGTTTGAACAAGGATGTAAAAAGGGTTGGAAGTGTCCACAACAAGAGCATCATGAGGATGGAGTCTGAATCTGTGGCTTCATTCTGTAAAACTGTACTGATGTTTCAAATCTACGAAGGTCTGAACTTTGACAGTGTTTAAACAAGAGAAAAATGGAAGAAAATGTTAATGTCTGTCAATGAAAAGTGTCGAAAGTGTGTGGTGAGAGTTTTTACAGCCTGAAAACAGAGAACTAGAAAAGTACTCGGAGAGTGCAGACCTCCGCCAAGGTAGTATTCGTATGTTGTTGTTTTTTTACCTCTGTCAAGGCAGTTGTGTTTTTGCCAGGGTTTGTTTGTTTTCTTGACAATGTAACTGAAAAAGTTATGGACGGATTTTGATGAAATTTTCAGGATATGTCTGCTCTGGATGGTGCTGAATGACCTCATATACAACTCTGTGCTGTCATGCACCATCTCCCAATGATAAAGAGTCCTTTAAAAAAAATTCCTGGATCCAGATGGTGATCCGGATCACCTCCAAAATTTAATCATCTGTTCCTTGACCCAGAGTGGACATATCCTGAAAACCTCATCAAAATACATCCATAAATTTTTGAGTGATGTTGCAAACAAACAAACAAACACATAGCCTCCTTGGCGGAGGTAATAATTGTACAAAATAAAACTGACTACTTTGCAGATTTCTCCTATTGCAGGTTATTTTTAGAATGTAACCCCTGTAATAAATGAGGAACCGCTGTATTTCATATTTTCTGACCCCGTTATTACAAAACCAACATAAATAAGTCTGGGCCCATTCTAATGTGGGTCGGTCTGAACTCATTTGCCTCCATCCTGAACCAACACCGTCTGTCTTTGAACTCGGAGTGTGGAGGTGTGCACAGATACACTGGAGTTCCTCTTTTATCTTGAAGGCAGCTTTTTCCTGGACATAAAGGCAGCTTCCTTATCTCCTGGTCCTGACGGAGAACAGGAGGCTCCTCGCTGTGATCCTGACGGGTTCCTATGATCGAAGTGTTTCCACGCCGTCCTTAATCGGTCTTCCTGAACTGGACCAGGGCCGGAGCTGTTCGCAGTTCCTCTGTTTGTGGAGCTTCATTATTATTCACCTCCACGAGTCCACACCTCCAGATCTGAACGATAGAGCCCTGTTTTATTCCACTCGCTGCTAATATTAGCGCTGCTCGGTAAGTCGGAGGGTGAGCCGTGGAAGCAGAATGCTGATCTCATTATGAAATTCACTGACAGGATGGCAGATGGTTGTAAAAACACACACTTAAGCTGTTTGGATTGGACCGTATTCTGCCTTCGCCTGGACTCCTCTGCATCCTGTCACAGCAGGTTTTTACACTATTTAAAGAAGCACCGATGCTTCTGGAAAACAACGGCTGTTCCTCTGCTGCAAATCTGAATTTTGGTTTTATGGAGCTTTTGTTGGCACAGTCATCACTCGTGTCTTTTCTGCGCAAAACTTTACTAATATTTACTAAATGTGAAGCAGAAGTGTGTAATGTTGCTTTTTCCATTAAATCACAAATGCAATAATTTTTTTTTTTTTTAGTTTATTATCGATTTATTGACACTGAGATGAAAATCAAAGTGCAGGGGTCCCACAGGGGTCCCACAGGGGTC